>BMAO01032789.1:0-19386 GCA_019973975.1 Trichonephila clavata
ATTGGTACATTTATTACTGATTCTTTGGATCTTGAATTTTTGATAGATTATTGGCGATTCCAGAAAGACAAGATCATTAATTGTTTAACACGCCTTACTAACGGCGTCAATGATGTCATTACATGTAATTAATGATTCCCTTCGCCTAAACACGAAACCTAAACAATGATGTCATTTCTGTGTAACTAATTATTCCCTTTGCAGAAACACGCAGCTGTATTTTTTATAAACACACACACTCTTTCCAGTTCTTCGCTGTGTATAAAACTTGATACTTGAATAATTAATTTCATTGTATTTTGACACTCATACGAGGAGCATGTTCAAATAAATCATGTAAACGCGATCAAGCCTCTTTATTTTTTCGGCCACGACTATTTCATCATAGTTAACCAAATGAAAATCTTTCGCCCAACATATTTCATATATTTATAGCATTGACGTGAGTTAGGATAGGATAAGAGATTTAGTTAGGGATATATATATTCGTTGACGGTAAATTAGAGTTGTAAAAATAAATCCGCTAAAAAATAAAGATTAGAAAGGGAAATGATGGTTTTAAAATGATTTACTTATGTACCGTAAATCCGGAGGATAACGTGCACTTTGAACACAAAATAAGATAAAAATTACGGGTTCGCATTATACGCGGATTACATAAAAATGATGTGCGTAAAAAGTAGATGCGTATAAAAAATTAGACTTCTAAATACATTGAATTATGTTTAATTGAATTAAATGACCTACCTAATGAACTTATAAAAGTTGTGCGTAATTTTAGCTGTATTTTTTTCAAAAGCTCGGGATAATACCTCGAAATAAATGACTTCAAAAGATAACAGCATTGCACAGGTCTATTTGAGGTTCCTTTTTAAAAAAGGGTGCGCGCTATGCGGCGAATATAGCTAAAATCAAAAGTGCAGCTTGAAAGTAGATGTGCATTATACGTCGGATTTTGCGTTACTTCATTTCTTGAATCTGTAGTTGAGAGATGATGTGAAACAGTAGCGCACACAAGAATTTTTCAAGGGGGGGGGGTCCAGGGTCGAAAGTCCACTATTCTCGTATCATGCTCCAACCTTTTCTTTTGATTTCGTCGATTTTCGGTAACAAAAAATAGTAAAAAATTTATTTTTGAATGAATAATTAGCATTAATTAATAAAATTAATTATTAATAACATATACTTAATTAAATTTTGCGTACTATATACATAGGATTATAGTCAATCGAAAAAAAAATCAAAGGGCTTTGGAGGGCGTTCCAGACCCCAGGACTCCCCCCTTGTGTGCGCCACTGATGTGAAATGTAATTACTCTATCACTTGATACATGATATATGTACGGAATATTATTCTCAATGTCTTTAAAGAAGCTTGACAAAAGTGTGTAAATATGATGACTATATAGTAGTGCTTCTCAAAATTTCAATGTTTGCGACCCAATATTCAATTATAATTTTCACCGCGTCCCCCCTTCCATACAATAACAATGTATTTAATTCAATAATGCACTTTAACACGAAACCTACATTATGACTTTAACCTCTTAAAAAGCCATTGCTGTATATAAACGTCTCACTCAACCAAAGCGTTAAATGCTCCGGACGTATATATACGTCTTTCGCAGTCGATCTTTTGTTCACTGCTATCCATAAAATTTTTCCGAAGAGTTTGGAATGCAATAAAGGACCTTTATATAGAGAGGTGTGTTTACGAAGGATTTACTTATTTCAGAGGATTTGCTTATTCGTTCATCTTTCTCCCCCCGACCCAATACATCACATACGTTCGCCTACGAGGAAAATAAAGGGGGAACGAATTGCATAACTTCAATTCAGCAGTTAAGGGGTTAATTAAATGTACAAATTATCAAGATAAGTGTTATTTTTTGTAAATAATTTTGTATATGACAAGCCCATGAGGTCATTGGTAATTATTAATGTTGTTCTTAATTTAGTATTGTTAAAATAACTATAAAATACATTATGCAGTATTGACACATTTATAAGTGTATTATATCAGTGTATATGTGTACTTTATTTCTTATTATGCCAGAATCTATTTTGTTTTGCTTTCAGTAAATTAATAATATTTTTAAAAATAATATTTTGTTTTCGACTTTTTAATATGATTGTGCTTTTCTCGTAGAGTTATCTAATCCCCTAGGGGTCGTTCCCCACAGTTTGAGAAATGCTGCTATATAGTATTAGTGTCATCTTTTCAAGTGACTGTGTTAGACGAGTGTCCATGATCGCAAACTCGTGACCGGTGGTATCGAATCGCGAGTTCGAGTCCTTGTTCATTTAAAGAGCCACCACACAAGTAGAGGCACACGAAATCTGTCGAAGTTGAAAGTCTTTCCGTTGGTACGGCATGGAAGCTGTGAAAGAGGTTGCCAGTACAGGTGTGGTTCTTGTCACTTGACCATTGTTCAAAATTACGAGGGTTGTTGCCAATAGTCCCGGTGATGCCTCAGAGTTCGACGTAAATTAAAATCAATCCATCAATTCGTCCCTTTAATTATTTCTTTTGATTTGTCAATATTTTCAGATTTCAGAGAAAGTTGAAAATAAATATAAAAATAAAAATTCAGGAATTAACAATCAAATTATATATGCGGGACTATTAAAAATTGAAGAACAGTGAATAGTTTAGAAGAAAAAATGACCTAATTATATATATATAGAGAGAGAGAGAGAAAGAGAGAGAGATAAATAGCAATAATCATTATGCTATTGGTAAAACTACTGAGAATATTTGTTATATTTTTTTAAATGAACAAAATAATTCATGTATTTAAGTTTTGAATGAATAAGAAGGAATGAATTTTTAATAATAAATATTTTTCCTTTTTTTATGTTTTTTTCGCATTGTTAGTCTATTAGTAGAAAAAGTTTTAGATAAACAACGTGAAAATATGCGTTATTTTTACCCAGGATGTGTATGAATATATACACGCTTATTCTGCAACCTGCATCATTAAAACAATTTTTAAAGAGTTACTAATTCTTGAATCCTGTTAGAAGATAAGACAATTCAATTATTCCCTAATGGATGAAGTGATGCAAATAAAGATTTATTATTGCATAGAAAGATGTTTTAAGAAATTAATCTTAAATTTAAGGCGATGTGATTTATGTAAATTATAAAAATTTCTTAATGTATCCATAATTTTCAAATAAGCAGAATTTCTTAAATAGGAAGTAATGCATAAAAAGAACATTCAAATATATTATACTGAACTAATTTATTTCGATCAATTTATTTTTCACTCTGAACGTGCTCATGTATTTTCTCTAAAAATAAGGACAACTAATTACAAGATGTAAGACACCGATTAAAATAGGCTTTTTTCATATCATCGATAATTATAATTATGTAAGCAAATAAATGATAAATTGCTTCCGTTTTAATTGCTGCTTAAAACACAATTTCCTTTTGCCTTTGCCAAAATTTTGTTGAATCAATTCTAATTTGGACCTAAACTGATTTTTAAAATGATAACTTCTTTAGGCGCGTTTCGCTTAAGAGTGAATTTAAATGAAGCGTCAGGTTCGGGGAGTTTCATTAACTTATTTTTTCCGGCTCTAGTCGGAAATCGTGCCCGGATCGGTAACTTGCGCTTAGTTGTGAATTGAAAACTTTTCGGGAGCGAGTGTTATTTTTTTTTAAAGTAAAAGTTTCATTCACACTTTTTTAAATCAAGAGTTTTATTTTCCTTTTTTTAAACATTACTATATCGTGTGGTCCACTTTCACTCAACTCCAGCGAATGAACGAGAGAAGAGCAAGCGAATATAATTTGAAAAGAAAAACATTATTCTTATGTAGGAGATTAAAAATAAGAAGAAACGAAACATGCGTGGAGAACTATTTTTTGATTTAGTAGAAAGAGCATTTAAGCACACACACACAAAAAGTGCCAAAGAATTAAAATCCGAAAATTTTAATGAAGCTAATTGGCGAGAAAGTTGCCAATATTTTGATTCATATTCGTGAGGACGGCTAATATTACGAGCAGATAAAAGCGTTAATTGTGAATAAGTATATATAAAACCCTCTTCCCCCCCCCTTTTTTTTCTTTCTGATAATTTTAAGAAAAGTAAATGGTTCTCAGGCAATAAATTTTCCTAGCTTTGCATAGTATACGGAGTTATGTAAGTTATATAGTTAACTTGAATGTTGACATTGTTGAGATAGTGGATAAGTATCACATAAACATATATATTATATTATGTAAACATAATCTTCATAAGTAATTTACACATAAATATTTTTAAATAATTGACTAATTGGCATTTAAACCGTGTATACTCATATATAAATATATATATAAGGATGTATATAATTATTTAAAAATTGCCCTTTACAGAAAATGGATAAAATAAACAAATCCCCTGATGAATGGGCACGAAAAAGTGAACCGTGAAAATGTCGTAAAAGAAAACATAGTACATCCAAACAATTGGATACTCTTACCCAGAATAAATCAGAAGTTTTCACTTCTATCGTATGGTCATAAGCACTCACACGAATCATTTTTGTAGGTAGTACGCTTGAAAGTATTGTCAAGTTTAGAAATATAAACTGTTGTTTAGGAATATAGGCTTCTAAATAGCCTTAATAATTAATTAATCAACTACTCAGAAGAAATCTTGATTGAAGTGGCCTCATAACATAAATGCGTTGTCGTTCACATTGGAGTTGCATTCGGCATGGAGTTAAAGTGCATGTAATGTTATACAACATATACTCATTGCCGATATCAATTGAGTAAAAAGGTCTAATAAGACCTTATTGTTCTTTTTGAAGGGACAATGAATATCTTGAAGAAGTATGTGGCTGTACGAATGGCTTTTTGAATATTTGTAAGTTAAATTTGTTAACTTTCAAAACACTGTTATCTCATTAAGTAATCTAGGGTTTTAAATTTTATTTATTTACTATTCTTACCATTCCTATATTTTCTTAGGAATATGCAGTTAGTTCCTTGCATATACATTTCTTTTTCAATACCACAGATGCCTTTAGTAAATTAGTTTTCATCTTTTTCTTGCGATCTCATTATTTATTCAATCTATTTTACAGAACAAATTATACATGGTCTACTACAGGTTTTTCTGCCAAATAGTTGCAAATTTTCGCCAAGCTAACAATAACATTTCACTTGCCGCTCCAGATCTACTTGGCGCGATTTCGAATTTGCGCCAAAACTGGAGGAAGCGTGGGCCGAGAGAGAAATCAAATTGTTCTGATTTCAAAAACAAATATGCCTCTTGGCGTGAAAGCTGTCGTTAAACGTCGTTATGCATAACTGTTATTAATGGATCTTGAAACTAATTTTAGCTGAATAATTTAAAACCATTTTATAACAATTTATTTCAAACATTCATATTTAAAATGAAGTTAAAAGAATAGAAGCATGTCATCTTTAAAATTAGCTAAAATAAATTTGCCGCAGGTATCATAAGTTATTTAAAGAAGGAAATAAACCATTTCTGACAGTGGAGTCAGAAACAATTCGGTATTTTTGTCTGTGTAAGCAATATTAGAACAAAATGAATATGTAACATTCTTTCTTTTACGCATTCGTAACTATTTCTGTTGATGAATAAGTAATGATTTCATAATAAAATGACCTTTACAAGGTAACAGCAGGTGTTGCAGTACAAAAATACTTATAATTTAACATATGGGTAAATTTATTCACCATCTATTTTGATCTCATTTTACCACCCAATTTGACAACAATGAATTAATCCTTAATTTTTCTTATATAACACAGCTAATGTAAACACAAAAGAACACTTGGTTTGTGGTTCTCATTTTTTTAATAGAAATTGTGGTATTTAGTCAAGATTTCTTGTATCTTTTCATTACAGGCCGCAATCAAATGTATGAAATGGTTGCTCAGATTATGAAGCTTTTCATTTATTGGCATGATTTAGCAAATTTCTGTTAAGCGATCGTATATCAATTAATTAATTTGATCCCCCAAGCACTGTTGTGTACACACACAACAGTGTAGGGGTTACACTTTGTCTTTTTTTCTAGCTTTGCATAATAAATCGGTTTTCTTAATCATATCAATTTGCCATACTTAACTAAAAAAAGTGTTTTTGTCAAGACAAAAGAAATTGCTTTTTCCTATCAAGGAAGATTAAATCCTGAAAGAAACGAAACGATTCTATAAATTTACTGCCGGATCATTTGCCATTTTTTATGTTTAAGTTTTTCACATTGATAAGAACCATAAAATTGTACATACGAAGAGTTATATGAAACACATACAGTGAGTAAAAAATTATTTTGCACACATACATTTTTGTTCACAATTTATACTAAAAGCATTAAGAAATATAAAAATTGGTATTTTAAAATAAATAAGCCTATTCTTTAAATTAATTACAAAAAACACAATAATATCAATAAAAAACATTTTTTGCAACAAATTAAAATATCTTATGTCAAAAAAGTATTTGCACACTCAACTCAACTTTAGCAAATTTGCATTTTTTTTTGCTAATTATTTGACAGTCATCCTGCAGTAAATACATACGTAAAACGACTTTAAAAGGAGGTATTGTCGAAACTTTATCAGTTAATTGTCGATTTCAATTGTAATGGTACCTAAGAAATCTGAATTGCCGATTTCGTTGCGAGAAAAAATTGTTTCTCTACGTGAAAATGGCCTAAGTTATCGAGAAATAGGTAAAAAGTAAATGTTTGCTTCTCTACTGTTCGGTATGTTATAAAACGTCATAAAGAAAGAGGATCTACATCAAATAACTTGCGCTCTGGACGCCCAAAGAAACTTTCACTGCGAATTAAGCGAAAAATCATAAGAGAAGCATCGAAAAATCCATTTGTTAGTGCAATTACATTAGCCAATGATGTCGCTTCAACATCTGGAATTAAATCTGTGCCCAAGTGTTCGAAATGTCCTGCATGATGCACAAATTTATGGGATATCTCCAAGGAAAAAACCTCTCATAACTGAACGAAATAGACTGAAGAGACTTGAATTCGCTAAGGAATATATCAATAAGCCAATTGATTTCTGGAAAAATGTCTATTCTCCGACGAGAGTAAGTTCAATATCTTTAAATCAGATGGCAGGAAATTAGTTTGTAGAAAACCTTGTACTGCTTTCATACCAAAAATGTGTTACCTACAGTAAAACATGGAGGAGGTTCTGTTATGATTTGGGGTGCATGGCTAGCAAAGGAGTTGGTAATTTGTGTTTCATTGATGGGAATATGACAGCTCGAACCTATATTGATGTGTTGCGAGATAACTTGCCACAAAGTGCAATAAAATTGGGTATCAGTAATTTGTACTATTTTCAGCAAGACAATGATCCAAGCACACTGCCGGTATAACACGTATGTGGTTGCTTTACATGTACCCAGAAAACTTGCCACTCCACCACAATCACCAGACTTAAATCCTTTGAAAATTTGTGGAATTCTGTGGATTTAAAAATAAGAAAAAGGAAGATTTCAAGCAAATCTGCCCTTAAACAAGCCCTTATTGAAGAGTGGTCGAATACTGACGCTACTGTTACATAAAATATAATTAAATCAATGCCAGCAAGATTACAAGCAGTAATAGATGCTAAAGGAATGCATACTAAATATTAGTTATTTGAAATTTGCTTATATATTTTATTTCTTTTGTATTCATGCAGGTGTGCAAATACTTTTTTGACACGAGATATTTTAATTTTGTTACAAAAAAGCATTGTTATTTAAATTATTGTAATTTTTCTGTTTGTTTTGGATGATTAAACTTATTCTGATTTGGCAATACCAATTTTTTATTTCTTAATGCTTCTTTTTATGAATTTCAAACAAAAAATGTAGGTGTGCAAATACTTTTTTTACCCACTGTATGTACATAAGATTGAAACGCAAGCAAAAAAAATTTTCATACAAAAAAAGAAAGAAAAATTAAGAGTCAACCAAACAAATTAATTAAGTAAATCGACAAAGTTTCAACTGTAAAATAGGCATGATAAATTGTAATCAAAATTTTTTAATTTGATAAGCAAAGTAAAAAGACAAATTTTTTTTAAAAAATGGACAAGGGACTAAAATAAAAAAGGAATGCAGTCAATTATGATACTAAATCAATTTGCTGAGAGAAGAAATCTTTTTTCTAGTGTGATGAAAGCACGTGCAAAGAAGAATTGTAATACTAAATATGTAATTGTAAAAATTATACTCTAAATATGTAATCTGTAAAATTTTAAGAAATTGCAAAACAAAATGCGTCATTTATAAAATGGTAAAAAAAAAAAAATTGAATAAAGTGTTTTGTGTTTTTTCGATTAATCCTTAAATCTTGTGCATATCTTTCTGCCTTCTTTATGATGCATTGAAATTTTTTGAATAAATGCCCTTTAAAAAAAAACCAAGTGAAAATTATAAAAACTATCTACTCATTTCTTTCGAAAATCTTATTTCGATTAGGAGGAAAAGTGCATAAAAAGATGCTTATATGGGACGTTTAAGATGGGGGAAAAATTTTTAAAGACACATGATGTGGGGAAATTTTTTGAAGTTTAAATTAATGTTACTTTCTGCAGACTTACACCAACCCGATTCCTTGATTAGAATTATTCAGATTCAACTATTTCTGGGGGGGGGGGGGCGAACCGAGAAAAATGCATTCATATTAAGATATTGGTGAACGACGTAATTCATCTGATAAATACATTGAAATCAATTATATTCAACATTTTAACATACTGGTTAATTAACATGCGATATTAAAGCAAAAAAAAAAAAACTTTCGTAAGAATATGGAGAAAAAAGTTACAAAGCAGGTTATTTTTTAATCTACAGGCACGAGTTTAACATAAATAACCTATACTTTACTTTTTATATCTATAAAGTCAATTCAACAGAAGAATTCCGATCACTTGTCGAACTATTGTAACATCAATAGGTTGTTTAGAACAAACAGAAGATACATATAATAAACCTAAAATTCTGCAATCTACCAATATAATTGGAAAAATATATTTATGTAACAATCCTGTTAAATGATTTTGACAACTGACACAGAATTATGCTTACAGGATATTTGAAATATATTCGTAGAAAATAAGCAGAGATCCTAGTAAAAATGAACAAAACTACAATAGAGAAAAGGAAAACAGGTAAAATAAGAAAAAATATGAAACGTAAATCATTTTTCTCATTTCAGCCCTACAGCAGTTTTTCGAGATAGCATGGAACGAGGAGTCAACGACAAAAAAAAAAGAAAAAAGAAAAAAAAGAAAGAATATAGAATTTTAGAAATCTCGGCATTTCTTTGTACCAAAACTACATGAAATAAAAACAGTGAAAAATCCATTTTGTTATAAAAAAAAACTGAAAAAAATTATGAGAGTAATTAAAAAAGACAAGACTAAGTTATTATTAAGACAAAGACAAATTATTCAATGCTATAATTTTAAGAAAATGAACTCTAAAAATGAATATAACAGTACAATGTAAAAAATTTTCTCCAGGGTGTGACTGACCCCCCTCCCCCTCATAGGTTAACAATGCCTTAAAATCAAAAGAAAGAAAACAAAAATGATAATTATCACAATTGTAGTTTTAATCGCTCATGAATCGGAAAATAAGATTTAAAGAGAAAAAAATGTTGCAGGACATGGCAATCGCAAAACGATAATATAACATCTTATTTACAACATAATTACATACCATATTACACCTATAATTTATATAAATAGGAATTAATATAAGCTGTACTCTCGGAATTTCCAATAGTAAGTACAATCTTTTCAAAAGTGTCTAAAAAGATATTTTCATAAAAAAAATTCCGATACTTTACAAACGGAAAGGTTTAAGCGCTCTCGAAATATTTTCCTTCCATAAAAAAAAAAACTGGAAAAGTTTCATATATGATTCATACACATTAAAAATACCCCCACAGGAGATTTTAAACGAACTTTAAAACCTATATTTTGATAGAAATATTTAAAAAATAAATTTAATATCATAAATTAACACAAACTAGTAGTATTTGTGTGTATTATATATATATTATATATATATATATATATTCTATTCTAAATTTAGATACTACATTACCCTAAGCACTTTTTAAAGTATCTAAGGGGAAAGGGAAGAGACAATATATTTATTCACGCGGGATAGTAGCTTTTCTTTGAATAATGATTAGAGAAATATTCTACTTTAATAGTTCATATAATATATATCTTAAGACATTTAAAACTATATTTGCTTTTCTCGAACGTCAACTGCACAGATTCAAAAACTAAATAATAAGAGGATTAAGGACTCTTGTAAGTGGTTCAAAGACTAAATGAAATCCATTCTAAAAATTAAATCACATCTCTTTTAAAAAATTCTATTTATTCTATAAATACATCATATCACAAAAAAAAAATAATAAAAAAAAAAAAAGAGAGAGAGGATTACAATTTTTTAATTTATATCATACAAAAATTCTATACCACAAAATACTGTCATAATATTGTACATACTCACAGATTTTGCAAGGCAGCTTCAATATACTTAATAAATAGATACACAATGGTGTAACGTACACCCCGCATCGCGAGGGGGGATTCTAGGGGTCCAAAGCCAGATTGATGTCAAGTACCACCCTTCGTAAATATGGCTTGGGGCCCAAAATCTGATTTTGCTGGGGGCCCTAAAATTCTCCGTTAGGCACTCTCAAACCACTGACTAGGAATAATAGTTTTTCATTTTTTATAGATTTACTAATCATTTGTAACGTATTTTGAATAATACGTAAACGAAAAGGGATTGTATTCTTTTTTTTTCAAGATCAAAATTCTTTCGAATACAATCCTGCTCTTTAGTGACACAAAATGCCATTCTCTAAATTTTGCCCCCTCCCTATTTCTAATATATATAAAATTAAAATAAACATTTTAACCATCTGAAAAAAATTATAAAAGTTAGGAAACCTTGTTACAATAATAAAAATCTAAAAGATATTATGACTAAAAATGAGAAGAAATATGAATCTATTAATACACAAATATCCAATTTAAAATTTATGCAAATTTTCAATATGCTCCAGGATAACCATTATAAAATTTGGCCCACTGATATAAAGGGTTTCCTTTATCAACTATCAAAAATATAAGAGT
Source organism: Trichonephila clavata (assembly GCA_019973975.1). Lineage (NCBI taxonomy): Eukaryota > Metazoa > Arthropoda > Arachnida > Araneae > Nephilidae > Trichonephila > Trichonephila clavata. The sequence continues at coordinate 11,161 of BMAO01032789.1, forward strand.
ACTGAATAGCAATCACTCGTAATAATTATAAACTTACAGATTAGAATTTTCCTGCAATGAGCCAACCATTCACTTAAAAAATTAATTGATATATTCATAAAACAGATCACTTATTTCCTACATTTCATTATCTTTAAAATATAAGTTTTTTTAAATATTTATTTTCAAAGTTTCATAAAATTCACAAATATTTATTCTTAACATCTGCTTTAATTTTTATTTTAATAAATTCAAAAATGATCTTATAAAAGTTAATTCTTCATTGTTTGGATCTTTGATTGCAAAAATTAGAGTGGTAAAACTGTAGTTGACTTAAGAAAAGAAATAAAATATTCATCAAAAACACCTGAGATTATTATAATCAAAAGGAAAGAAAGATTTTAAAATTTTAAAATATTATTGACTTTTGTTCAATGAAATCTTTAAATAAAAGTATTTGCCACATGGTTTTAGAATTTTTTCTTAGCAAACTTACAAAATAATTTAAAAATATTTAATATCACTTGGATTCATAAGTACAATGAAAGAACAGTATAGTACAATGTTCTTCCATCTAACCAAGAACACTATAAAGAATTTCATTATTTTCAAATTTGTATGCATGAAGTAATATTTTATCACCAGGGAATAATGCATCATTACTAATTTTAAAACAGCGACAACTGTAATAGAACATTCAACTTGACATACATAACTGAAACCAGTGGCATAACGTACATCCATGCAACCTCCACATCATAGAAGGGGGCCCGAAACTTCACTGCCAAGTACGTAATTAACCAATTTATAAAATATTAACTGACTTTGCAGGGTGCCCTAATGTTCTCCGTTATGCCACTGATGGAAACATTCCCTTTGCTATCAATAATATTGTTTTTTTAACTCCTATTATGAATCAGGTGAAAAAAATGCATAAATTTAAAGAATTCTATGAAACAAATTTATGAAAGCACTTACAAGTGTGCATTTTTTAGTTTATTCAAGAAAATTGAAACATTGTCATAAAAGAAAGGACAGAGAATCGTATTTATAAGTACAAATAAAATAATAGCTTTAAACTCGCAGAATTTTTATTATTGTCATTCTATCTCAGATTATTTACAAGTTAAGTCTATATCAGAATTAATAATATTTTCTTATAAATCCCATTAGTGCACTTCAATTTTAAAAAATATTAATGTGTGAGCATAAAGTTTTTCACACTTTTCATTAACTAATACAATTGTGATACCAAACATACCTTACATACCAAAAAGTTTTAAATTGACAAGAAATTTTTCATAAAATGAAATAAAAAAATGACCTCAATATAAATTTTTATTTTCTTACTTTCTGTAAAATAGTACAAATACAACAACAAATATAATCTCAAGTATCAGATAATTTTTACAAAAGAGTATTTTGACTTAACCACATACACGTGAAATATGTTAATGTGATAATCATTAATAAATACTCAAAAATGGTATTTAGTAGTATTTAAAGGTCACAAAGAAAAACAGGCTACTAATGCCCTCCCAACTTTTAGCTAAACTATTTTTTTTAAATAATCAAGTGGGTAAAAATGAAACAAAATTACTACTTAAAAAAACAAATACATAAAAACTAATAAATAGACAAAAAATGAATGGACATAAGTTTATGAAACTAAATATAATTATTTAATATTATTAAGTTATTAATTCTGATGTTCAGCGCAAGCACACAATTAATTTCTAATAGAAAATGTGATCTTATTTAGAATTTTTAAAATTATGTAGGCAGGGATATACTATCTAATGTGTGCATATATATATATATATAGAAAAATATATTTTGAAAAAAACTATTATATAATAGATTTTTTTCCAGCTGTTATTATTCGTTGAACACTTACAGTAATTTTAGTATGAATCTTTAATATCAAGAACAGCATTAAATAACTAAAATAAATTTAATGATTTATTATATACTGTATAATTTAAATAGAAGAAATTTTAATGGATTTAAATTACTTTTTCAAAGTATGAAATTCTTGACTAAGAAAATTAATGATAATTAAAAGTTAAATCTTATTTACTAAATAAAATGAAAAGAAAAATAACTTATTTTGAATTCATTTCCACAGTGAGCTTTCCACCAAAATGTTATTCATTATATTCAATAAAATTACTGAAGTTTTAAGTAAAAAGTCGAGTATAAAATATTTACAGAAATAATATCCTGTATTTAAAAATAATTGGTAGTTTAATTTATAAGAACTAACACAGGCAGAAATTTAAAAAAACTGTTCAATTAGTAATATAAAAGGCCTACAACCAATATTACAAATTTTTAGTGACCTAAATAAGATATTCCATCCTTATTTCAGTCAAATTAATTACACATAAAACTGTGTGCATTCTAAGAGTTATTCGTGTTTGCTATTCAAATACACTTAGATAAATGCGTGGAAAATAATTTAATTCATATAATAATTTTCAAATATCTATCATGATATTTAACTAAACCACTCAGGTGAATCGATCACATACTATTTGAATACTTTAGGAATTATCTTACGTTTTCTGAAGATAGTTTAGGATAGCAGTAATATTTCAGTCAGTAATTAAATTTAGATAAAATAAATTTTAAAAAAATGTACATTCGACTCAAATTCGTATCAAATTAAACACAGTTTATAAAAAAACGTGTTATATTATAAAGGATTTTCTACTAGGATCGGAAAACACCCTTTCATGGAACAAAAATTATCCCTTTTCGGAGAAAATTTCCTTCTACAAACAGATACATTTGAGCTAACATTTCTATAATTCCAAAACAAAAGTATATTTTGTGAAAAAATACTAAGAAATTAACGAAATTTATTTATAATCCATAGAACGAATAAAATTCCAAAAGCTGACTCACCTCTTCTATTAAACGGCCGCACTCGGATCGCAACTTTGATTTTATCACTGGCCATAGCTACAATCCTTTAGTAAAGGACTTCACTAAAATTGAAGTAACATCAAAGGCAAGATAGCAGTATAAAAAACAAATGTTCCACTAATAAATCCTACTGTGCCACGATAGGGTAAAATTCACATCGTCAAGTAACAAACATTTGTAACGACAGCAACATAATTCAATACGCAGAGAGTTTTTCATAGTCTGCAATATATTGAATGGCATTGACAGCAGGTTCTCGATTCAGCCTGCTGCAGTAGGGTTGCTATAGAAACAGAAACCTGATCTGGCGCCAAGATGATTTGGCGCTGGCGCTCTTAGAACAGAAAAAATCTGCGTGGAATGGAAGTGAAAAAAACTATTTGAATATTAACATGCTTTTAGAATGTTCGTTTACTGAAAATATCGTTTATGTTGAATTTCTCATTTTTCTTAAACATGCGAATTATTTTTCGGAATTTCAAATCATACATTTTTTAAATTTTGGGTAAAATATTTTTTTTTTGGTTGAAAGAATAAAAGTTAGCTACTATTGAAAGTTACTATTTTTAAATAAATTATTTTTATAAATTCATAAAGTCAAGTATTTACTTTTTAGTAATTCAAAATTTTAATTTAACATAGATAGTGTCAACAACCAAAAATAAATCGATCGAACTGAGTTATTTTTTTTAAAAAAAGTAGTCTTAAAGAGATGAAACACAAATTATAAACAAAATTTGTATCTCTTTTATTTGCAAATGGAACCGTAAATGTAATTGATTTGTAAGCAAATGAATAAAAACAAAGTTGAAAGCAAAACTTTTATAAAATTTTAAATAATCTGTAAAATTAAAAAGCTTTGAAAATTGCGAATTAAAATCTAAATATGATTTGATAATAAATCCAAAAATTTCAAATTTAGTTCTTAAGGCTGTTGAAAAACAATTTAAAGTGACAAACAAAAATAAAAATTTCAGTTCTCGAGAAATCTAGAAACTCGTCATCCAAACCAATATTAATGTTTTATCTCCTTTTTGAAATAATCAATTGCTCATGCTTTCTTCATCTGTTTTATGCTTTTTCATGAAAATACTTTAATCCTTTTCATAAAAAACCTTCTTTCATTCTAAGACTAAAAAAAAATTAACAAAATTATTGGTATATTTTTGGTAAACGAATAAAAATCAAATGTAAGGTTGAATTTTTAGTAATTATTTTAAAACGAATGCTTCAAAATGAATAAATAAACATTTCCAAGAAATATAACGTATTTCTTAAAGATACTGGAGTTTCAGTCTTCAAGTGATTATTATTTTTTCATATAAACTAACAGTCTCAAGGAAAATACTTTAACCCCCACCCTCCTATATTTTAATTTCTTACGCTATTTATCTGAATTACATTCTTATGAATAATTTATAAAATAAATTTACGAATTTAAATTATGATTTCAAATTATTTACATCATTTATTACATAAACCAAACCTATTCTTAAGCTTAGTAAATTGGATATTTTCACTCAGAACTTAATAGCATATAAAGAAGTTCCGAGCATCTTTTTTATGAATTTCAACGCTTATACCCACTCATAAAATCAATATTTATTTCTGCTTTTTGTCATACGCTATTTTTAACACTATTTTTAAACTATTTTCTTTTTTTAAATCATCTTAGTATTGCTGCACTATTAACAAATGATGTACAGTAGAATTATTTGAATCAACTGAGGTGCATTGAAATAATTTTATTGAAGTTTCAAAAAGAATTACTTCTCTCTCCTCCACCCTCCCCTGTACTTTTATATAAAAACTTCGTTTCTTAAAAGATTAAGTTTATCATAAATAACAGCAAAAATGATTATGATAAAAAAATGTTTTTAATGATAAGGTTGTAATGAAAAAAGAGCATGTAAAATTATTTCATGCCACGACATCATCATGGATTACTTGAACAGATTAATATATATTTTTTTTAAATTTTTGCTGAAGTATACAGATGTAACATATCTGAATTGATTCAGCACCTTATGTATAATCAGGGAGGAATATCAAATTACATCGGAATATTAATCATCTTGTAAAACAGGCTTTCTTACAAATGCTTGGTAACTGCAGAAAAACCAAATGTTTCGATTGTTGAGTTGCTTCCACTAAGACTACACAAGTTATTGCAGACAAATCTCACAATTTTGAGACACAGGTAAGTGATTAGGACGACAAGTGAAATAATAACTCACCCCTGTCATAAATTTACAACAATCTCACTTCCTAATTTTAAGATTCGTTATATTTAAATTTTAACACTTACATAGCTCTATTCGGCAGTTATAAAAGAAATTCTTTCTTTAGATGCATACTTAAGCTAAACTCAGTGGCGCAACAGCCCATGAAAGCCAAGGCTTACTGAGCTCATCTCAATATACGTGACCATTGGGCACTGAGGAGCATGAGCAAATGTCTCGATCAGGAGGTCAGTCTGAAGCAAACCCCCAGGGTTTAGTCTCCAATCAAGCTTGATACTCATTTATCGACCCACTGAAGGGATGAAAGACTGAGTTGACCTTGCCCAGCCCGAGGATAGAGCCTCAGACCTGTGGTGTGGAAGCACAATACGCTACCACCCGGTCACTGGGCCTCATATGTTTACTCAATGACCTCAAAATTCGTGATTTTGCTTAAAAACAACGTAACCCTATTAAAAACAAGAAAATATTTTGAAAAGTTCTTCAAATACTACTAAATTGATTTCGTTAAATTGAAATTGTATTGATTTCACGTGTATTTATTTTTGAAAGTTCAGTAGCTGCTTATTCTTACGGTTTTTCACCTCAGTGTGAATTTTAAAATTGTATATGTAACTGCATTGGAGAATTTAATATACGGGTTTTTCTATTACGCACGCTTATTTCTATAACAACAATAGAAATTTCACATATTATTGCTTGTGTTATTTACATATTATTTATACATATATAGATTCATGTCTGTCTTAAAAAGAAATTTCTAAATTTATTTATATTTTCATTAATGGTTATAAAAATGTAGAAGAATATTATGCAAGCGATTTTTATATTTTTGTACATTTCTTCTTGGAAGTTTAAGAGTTTGAAAACGCAAATCTTCAGTATTGGGTTAGTGATTCTTCAAGACTTTATTCCTATACTGTTAATATGGTAAACATATCAATCTTTACACAAACTCCCAGGATAAATGAAATTTCCCCTTTTGAAATTTTTAGAATTCTGAACATTTTTTAAATTGTTTTTCCGAGGCAATAAAAAATTATTTCTTTTTTGTCTTTTATACTGCAGCTTTCTTAAAATATCGCTTTATTTATAATGTTTGGCAATACATAATATTCTTTCAAAGATAAACTGATATATCTAAACATATGGCTACCTCTTCAAACTGTCTGTCACACATATTTATGGAGGACTCTAGATTCAAGTCCAACTTGATGCTTCTTTATAAGTCAGAGTGAGATAACAAAAACTTACTATCTTACTCTCACTTGAGATGCATTCAGACATAAATCTGCTGTGGCTGATAGTTTTAGTCAATGGCCTTAGGAAGCATGCTAAGACCTTTAAAAAATTAGCCATTGGCTCTGTTACGCTTGCTTCATGTGGTCTAATATAAGACTTTGGGGAGTGCCTCTTAAAATGTTGTTGTTGCTATCTGATTACTGTTTGAAAATATCGGTGCATCAGCAGTCTTTAATGTGACTCTAAAGCTTCGGAAATCAAACAAAATAATTTAATATAATCTAAGTTTTCAATAGATGCTAATAATTCAATAGATCTTTATGTCTATTTTCCAGAAGGTGTTCACAAAGATTGTGAGCCCCCATCATCAGAAATTTTTTTTTCTTTGGAAATTTGCAGCAACACCGTTAAACTAACAAAAGTGAAATTTAATACCAGTATGACTCCACACATTTCGCTATTTATTATTATTGACATTGTAATATTTTTGGCTATGACTGATTATTTGAATTGTAAATTATCTTAAACTTGAAATTGATAAAAAATTTTAAAAATTAAAATGTAATGAAAAGAGGGTTATTCAAAGGAATCATGCACACTTCTGAAAATTTTCAACAAATGCTAAATACATTTAAATGAAGAAACTGATAACATTGATTTGAGAAAAACTTCTCTTGTCAATTAAAATAAGCACTATTTATTAAATAATTACGATTCGATTTCTCACATTTCTAAAAATATATATATTGCTGTTGTAAGTCGAGAATTGCTAGAATTAAAAGTTTCCTGAACGCTTCGAGAGACTTTTCTCCTTACACATAGCCTTTAACTATCAGTAAGCCTTTTATATTGTAATATTTTGCATAAGAATTTTCACATATAATTTATATCAATTTCATTTACAAGTTGAAAGTGTAGTAATATATTATAAATTATAACTGATTATTGAGCTCTTAGCAAATCCGTAATAAGCTATACAATATAAAAGCAAAAATTGAACATAATTAATTCTTACAAAATAATCAATTAATATATCAGCTTAAAAATAATCAGACTATAATTTATTAGCTATCAAATAAAGATAATTAATTTCTGCAATCAAAATCGTAACACTTATTATTATTGTAAAAATTAAACATCACTGATTACTTGTTTGTCTATTAACATCGCACTCTGAAATAACGCCAGTATTGTTGCTGACGGATCACGTAATCTCTGTTGAAGGACGAGGATGGCACCTCAATCTTTATACTTCCGAAACACACGAACATGGTGGTTTTAGAACACAATAAGCCTTGTTAGTTTTAACGGGAATCGGGAACTCTAGATAACAGGTCTTAAATGGCTCAGGACTCGTACCCAAGATTCTATAGTTATAATGTCGTCCATCTGTTCGCAACAATGACCACTAGGCTACTCACACAAAATTAAACCCTAAAACTACAAATTAACTTTCTGATATCCCACCCCTTTCTCACAGATCATTTTTTTTCATGTGTCAAAAGCTCCGAGCAATATCTTATTTATAAACATCAAAGATCAATTTGCCAATGAACATGAACAAAAAAAATGAAGAAAGTAAAATAGGTATTGTTAATTTACTATTAAAAATAAAATTTAATTTACAGTCACATGATACTACTCAATCTAAAGCAACAATTTTGGAATAAAATTTAAATAAAAAAAGAATCAAGTCCTAGTATTTTTGATCGATAGTTTTATTATTTTCCCTGAAAAATGAATAAATAAATTCAGTATGTGTGTGTGTGGATAGAAGACAGATAGATATAAAAGACAGATATAAATGAATCTGGCCATACATCTTGATATT
>BMAO01032790.1:0-14074 GCA_019973975.1 Trichonephila clavata
ATGTATAATATAACTATTTTAACCATATATATATATTATTTAAAAAAAGTAGTTATTCACAATTTTTGAAAATTAATATCTGCTCATTTTATATATCTTACGCATCAAAAATAAATCTGCTTGGAGAACAAGCAAAAAATAAAGAGAAGAAAAAGAATGTGTTCAGGATCACACTGTATTTTCAACTTTAAAAATAATTTTACATTAAAATTAATGAATTTTTTTAACGATATTTCTAATTTTAAGCCTAGAAATAATTTTAAACATAACAACATCACATGAGTCATTAATTTAATTACTCATAAAATCTTTATATGAGTTTTTTTGTCAAAAAAATTACGCAGTTTATTGCTCTAGGTGAGTTAGGCACTCGGCAAAAACAGTTAAAGGTCATTAATCACCATAATGTGCTAAAAGAGAATAATTTGAAAAATGTCCTGAAATATTTTTAAAATAGGGAGGAGAAAAATCGAATCTCTCATGCGAAAATATTCGTTAAATAGAAAATACACCTTGCTATTTGGAAATTCTTATACGAAGAAAATAGTAAAATGTTCTTGGTTCCGGAAAAGTTCGTTAAATAGAGATATTCGCAAAATAGAGGTTCGCTATATGGAGGTTTGGCTGCAGCTATAGGTTCTCATTATAAAAAAAAGTCATGCAGCAAGTTCAAAAAAATGGAACTCTGGATTTAACAATTTTGAATAAAATCTCAAAAATATCACATTTGACCACTCTGGTGATTAAGTGTAAAATCACTTTATGCTTTAGCATGCGTAAAGGATATTTTATAAATATCATCTGTAAAGTTGTAAATCGTTCAGGTTTTCACAGCCATTGTATGTGGCTGTTACCTATTTATTTATATAACGTCTAATATATTTTTTTATTTATGATAGAAAAGATTTCGCTTTCGGTTATACTTAATGAAAAACCATGATCATAAATCATTTCTTTAAGAATAAAAACAATCATTAATTTATAAAAACACATATTGCATTGTTTCAAATATTTCTAATTTAATTAAATATCTGTATTAGTAAAAGTATTTTTTTTTAAATTGAGTTATTTTTCTTTTGAAAATACTGAAAAAATTAATGTTGAATTATGCTCAAAAAATTTACAACCTGTTAGTTAGAAACAAACGAATTATATCATAATATATATGTGTAAAACCATATGAATATTATTAAACTGAACCCTATATAAAGATGGGTGCAAAAACTGGTTTTTTTAATTATATATTTAGTTTATTTTTCCTTAGAAATTATTACGGAAATTATTCAACACTATCAATTTTTCAGAATAAAAAGCCTCATTTCCTCGAAACATTACACTCAGAAATAAACAAAACCATAAATAAAAGAGAAAAATAAAGTTATATTAATAGGAATATATAAAAAGGTATGTGTCTCTGTTTGTACAGATTAAAAGGTATTTAAGGTAAAGGATTTTCTAGAAGAGAATTAACTGTGCATAATACTCGTGATTTTATGTAGATTTTAAATTGTTTTGTAAAGATTTAAACCAAATGTCAATTGTGAAAATGTCCTTATTTAAAACTAAGAGAATATCTATCACAGCAAAATTTTCCATCGAAAGACGGATTTAAAAAATATTATTCTTTGAAAATATTCAAAAGTAAAAAAAAAAAAAAGAAGAAATCATTTGTAGAAATCTTAAAATTGTTTCACCTTTTGGATGAAATAAAACCTTGTGATTCAGAAGCACAATCGCCACCCTCACTTCCAATTCAAGTCAGAGCCATCTTAAATCTTTAAGTTAGTGATTCTATCATTATACCTTAGGGATTTCCCAAACACGTACTGGGAATTCTAAAATGGTATCGACATCCTCGACAAAATTGTTGTGTTAGGCCTATTAAGATTTCATTGACTTCTAAAATATATACGTATCAGATTGTGTTGTATTTATATGCACATAAAATAGTGATTTTTCAGCAATATTATCTAATAAAGTTAATACTGATAGTGACATTATTTTGATGTGTAATTTGGATCATTTTATTCATAGAGAATTATTTAAATGGAATATATATTCGATCTTTATATTCGAATTAAAAAATTCAAGTAAATATGTGCTGTGAATTACATTATTAATAGAGTGTAAATGCCTTTAAACATTAAAATAAAGGATATTAAGTAATGTTTGTCCTTTAAATTATTAAGGAGAATTTTTGCAGTTTCATAACAATTCATTAAACGAAAGTTTTGGAAGATTTTACTTGCGTGAACTATTAATTAAATTTCAAATTTGTTTATGCAAGCAAAAATACTGCACGATCTACACGTACTCAAAAAATTTGAATATACATTGCATATACTTATAACTTTTAATAAATGCATGTATAATTTTAGAATGGTTCATTCGAACTTCTTCAGTTCATTTCATTGAATAAGCTAAAATGATTTTATCGTTACAATTCCTCGAAATGGAACCTGAAGAAAAGATTTACTACTTGCAGTTATTTACTATTTGCATATTAAACCAGAATCCTATAATACTTATCTATACATTTATTTATATTTAATCACTCTCTATAATATTTCCATGTGTACTTTTGATGCAGTAATGAAAATTATTTTGAAGAGGAAAATGTGATTTTGTGTTTCAAAATTGCCTTTTTATACGCATTGTGGCTAGTTTTAGAACATTTTCCTAGGTAAAATAAATGGTTTCATAGCAGCTGAAGCCTTGTATATTTTCTTTTACAAATAAAGTTATGTTAACCAAAATTTGTTTATCAGAAATAACCATTTCAAATATATAAAATAAACTATTCTTAGAATGGGTTATTAAAGATTTATTTGGTCACAACGAGACTGAAATTTCAACTGAATATAGTATTGGCTGTATTTGTATGAAGCGCAGTAACAATAGACAAATATAAGAATAAGCTTCCTTAATTTTTATTTTATGCAAAAATTGTTTATTAATTTGTATTTATGTCTAAATAATCTCAGCTAAATTATTATGCTATATTTCCCAACTTCGTTTCCACTCGTGTTTTCATTAAATTCATTTTCACACCTTGACTATTGGCAAAGGAATTGACCATACTGCTACTACGTTAAAAAAATCCTAATTGAGAAAACAATATATCTACTATTCATTGGAAGTTTCTGATAGTATGTTAGCGACAAACGTTGAACATAGATGCACATATTTTCCAGACGAATAATTTTTCCCCAATCGTGCCGGTTAGGTGTCGCTTTTAATTTTATGCAATTTTTCAGTGGAAAACAGTGGCGCACACAAGGGAGGTCCTGGGTGTCCGGACGCCCTCCAAAGCCCTTGAGTTTTTTCGATTGATGATAATCCTATATACATATAACGTAAAATTTAATTAAGTACTTGTAATTACAATTTATTTTATTAATTCAATAATTTACTTTTTACTGTTTTTTGTTTGTTTGTTAACAAAAGTGACAATATCAGAAGAATCAATTGGTGTTCTCTTGAGGTATGTATCGAGTTGGGACTTTCGACCATGGACTTCCCCCTTGAAAAATTTTCGTGCGAGCTACTGGGGGGAAAGAACATGTTTCGCATTTCATGTGGTATGCAAACATAGGTGACATAGTGTAAAGTGAATCCACTTTTTTTTACAATCTAACAAAAATGACGATTAATGCACTAATGCACAATATTATTTCTAGATGACCCTAAGCCGTACATGTGACGAACATTAACTGCGTACATTTGGCTATTTTGGCATTCCAAAAGAAGTTTTCAAATAGTTGTAAATTATAAATATCATTAAAAACTAGTTACGTTATTTCGAGTCGGCTTATGGGAACCAATAATTAAACTTAATCCCCATACATTGACACGAAACATAAGGTGTAGTAATATAAATATCATATAAATATCATCTATGTGATCTATATAGATATCATCTATATAAATTGCCGTTAAAGTATATAATTCAGTTAATTTATAGCAGTGCTTCTCAAAGTTTCCATATTCGCGACCCAATATTCAATCATAATTTTATCGCGCCCCCCTCATACTATAACAATGTATTGGATTCAATGAACCTTAACCTCTTAACCCTTAACCTCTTAAGTGCCACCGGCGTATATAAACGTCTCCCTCAGTCAAAGCGTTAATTTTTCCTTACGTATAGATACGTCTTTCTGAAGTACGATCTTTTCTTTGCACTGCTATCCATAAAATTATTCCGAAGTCTTTGGAATTTAATAAAAGGACCTTGACGACGTGTTTGCGAAGGTTTTACTTATTTCAGATTTTTTCTTATTCCTTTTTCCTCCCCTCAATGCATCACATACGCACGCCTACGTGGAAAACGGTTAGCATTGGGAAGCAAATCGCGTAACTTTTAATCAGCAATTTATGGATTCATTATAAATCGTACAAATCATAAAGATAAATAATCATTTTTGGATACATTTTTATATATGACAATCCCGTGAGGTCAGTGGTAATGATTAAACTTGCTCTAAACTTAGTATTGTTAAATTAATTATAAAATACATTGTGTAGCACTGACACATTTATAAGTGTAATATATCAGTGTAAATGTGTATTTCACTTTTTTATTATATCAGAATGTATTGTGTTGCTTACTTTCAGTAAGTTAAATTTTTTTAAATAATCTTTTGTTTTTGATTTTTCATTATGCTCGCGCCCCTCTCGTAGTTCTCTTGCCCCAAAGGGGGGGGACGCCCCACAATTTGAGAAACGCTGATTTATAGAATAAATAGGTATTTCATGAAATAACTGTACAAGTTAGTTAAAGTACGTAAAAGAAGAAAAATTTCATACTTTATTTAGTTATTCTATGAAAAAACTAATTATTATATGAAATAACTAATGATAAACCATTAAAGTGAAAAATACAGAAAATTCCCAAGTTATTTTATAAAATAATTTATTGTAAATAGCTTAATCTCTAGAAAAATACATTTATCCTTATTGCGGATGTTTAATTGACAAATAATAAGGAGAAGCAGATGCCATAATTTCTTATTGTTCATATTGCTAACATTTGTTGAACAGAAAAGGAAACAAAAATGTTGCAGAAATAGTCATATCTAAATATTATCAGAAAAATAAATACTGGGAAGAAAAACTGTTGCTTCCTAAAAATATTGTGTAACATTTTTCAAACAAAAATGTAAGAGAATATTAATTTAAATTTTATGAGATACTTTTATTTTACTTGTTGTGTTGTTGCTAATGCCACCTGTCTGAGGGTGTCAGATCAAGGTCCACGAAATCCATCTTGGCAAAGTGCTAAATGTACGCCTGTCGTTTGTCTCAGCTATGAGCACCATGTAGGTGACAGTACGTTTACAATTTTTTTCCTAAAAATAAGGAACTTCATTAATTTTTGTAGATTAGATAATTTTTTGAATTTCAGTTTTAAAGCCTCGTCTATTTTCTCCGGAAAAAAAAAGTTAATAACTTTCATTTTAAGAAGGATTAACTTTCATTTTTCATTTTGTTTGTGTGTTGTGTTAAGTAAAAAAAATTTATCATATTCTGTATGAAACAAAACACCTAAGCACGACACAAAAATTAAGGATATAATGTGTGCTATACAAAAATTTACATCAGATTAACATTTTGCTTAAGCTAAAAACCTAAGTACTCAAGAGTATCTTCCCTTTTGAAAATGATTTCTAAACCAGTCTTTTTAGAAACTATGAGTATCTTAAAATACTGCATTAAAATAACTTTCATGGCAGGTTGCTAGTTAAAAACACTTATATAAAATAACTACTGTTCAAACAGATTTGATGAAATCGAATATTCATGGCGTATACTTAAAAGTTAAATTAAAATTGATCACATCATATTTTGACTGTTATTCGCGATGTAAAGTTTAAATGTTCATTATATTTTTGGAACTCTTTCAATGAAGAAACGGCTGTAAAACAGTAGGAAAGCAAATGAAAGGTGTATATGAAACAAGAAAGAGTTTTTATATATTAATTGTTTTATAATAAATGTTATAAAACTTAATTTAAGTAGTTTTTTTTAAATATGAATGTTTTATTCTCGTTATTTAGTAGAGAGGTAACCCCTGTTCACTTAACCCCATTATACAAATTATAAAGATGCTCATACTCATTGCTCAAACTGTAAAACTGTAATTCGCATGTATTATGTAACTCTATTTACGTGTTCTTTTTTTCGCAAAATTCGTTCTTGGCACTCCTCAGCACTTAAACTAATTACTGAAGCTATCGTCCAACACTGCATTGATAAAGTCTTGAGATTTTAATAAACTTGCAGCTGTCACAGCTTCCTTGAAAGTTGAGTATTTAGTTCCGTTGATCGTTGATAAGGCTTCGTATGAGGCATCGTATTTCTTCTCATACAACGATTTCCAGTCTGCGAGAGCATGCAATAACATACTATGTTATCCGTATTGGCGACATTATATGAAACGAAGCTCACGCTTGCAAATTCGAAAATAGGGTTTCTTTTCCGGAACTCGGATCTCTTTATATTTCCGGGAATAATACTTCATTCCTAGGAATTCCGGGATGGTACGGGCCTTAAATATCTACTATGCAGCTATTTTGAATTGGCTGTGGATTTCAAACTCGGACAATATTTTAGCTGACCGTATTGCGATGATTTGAGATCGTTCATCTCGAACTTCCTGACGAGAAAGCTCATTACCCCAGCAATGGGGTAAGTGTATAATCAGAGAATACCCCTTCCAAAAGAAGGGTTGGTAGAAATTTTCTCTGCTAGCCTTGGAAACTATTTGTTTTTTCTGTCCATCGAGTTTATTTTCTAAAAGTATATATTATTAAAGGATTCCCCTTTTCGTAGCCTATCAACACGACTAATCTGATCAAAGTTTCGAGATCTTGGCTTATTGAGATAATGTAAGTACTAATACTTAAAATTTTACTTATTTTCTTTTTTTTTCTTTTTTTCCGGATACTTGTCTTTATTTTCAGCTATTTTTATATGGAAAAAAGGAATGCCACCTCAATAAATTTCGGGGAGTATATTTAACCCACGAATCACTCGCGCGGTGTTCCGACACCCTGGCAATAATATAAAGTTAAGTATTCAAAATGAAATTTTGTAGATTTAGTTTAAGTTAATGTTAGTTTCTTTTTATGCAATAAATTGTTAATTTTTTTGTTAATACAAAAATCCAACTTGTATTTATAAAAATGTATCATAATTGACTAATTTTTTTTTTCATATTTAAATACACTTATTAAAAGTTGATGTTCTCTACACCCGCGAGTAACACGTAACAAAAAACAGGCGCGAGGACCGCGTTAAGCAATCTCGCAACTTTTCTTATTTATTATTTTTCTTAACCAAACATTCGTGTGAAATTCTTACATTAATAGTATTACATTATGTAGCATTAATATATCAATTTCATAAACAAGAAATTGGTTATGCAAACAAAATCTCTTAAAGCAATAATTAACATTTTATGTACGTCATTGTAGCAATGCATCAATAAATAAATTCCAAACTTAGTTTGTAACATTAGAGAAATAATTGATCAACTTCAAATGATTAATTTTCAAAACACATGTGAGTCAGTAAAGGGTATTAATTTTAGCAATAATTTTTTAAATGTGAGCTTTCTTAAGAGATTTTTAATTTACCAAAATCTTTATTGTAACAGTTTTCCATGTCGTTAAACAATTTGTTTTACTAAAAATGATAAATTTCATTAAAAAAATTCCAACTTTTAATTTGTGAAGATTTTTCTTCTGTAAATATAATAAAGTTGAAAATAAAAATTGAGGCTGCAACAGCACCTGCAAAATAAAATATAGTGTGTGTGTATATTTATTTATATAAATTTAAGTAAATTCTTTGGTATTCGAATTTTTAATAATTTCTTTCTTCGGAATAATTATTTATTTTTTAGAAATACTTCTTTCTGCAGATTTCGTTTCGTTTCATTTTGTATCTTAAGCTCAATATATGAATGAGCATTAATTTAGGGATTTATATGTATCCTTATTTTATATATAATATTATTATTCTTTAAAAAATACTTTTTAAAATTTTTTTTAATTTGATGCATTTTCGGGAGCAACAGTTACATTTTCGGATTTCCCGGAATGGAAAAAACCGGGAAATCAGAATACCTTCTCCGAAATCGATGTTGTCAACTTGATGAGTTATGTTGCATGTTGGCATTGTTGCGATAGTATGTAATAATTATTACAGCTCACAAAAACTATAATATATATATATACAGAGAGAGAAGAGAGATTATTTATTATAAGTAGCATGTGTGTGTTGCTAAATATCCAGCATTTTAAGAAAGAATTTGCAAAAAGTTAAAGTAACCAAAAGTCAGATTTCATTAAAAAATATTTAAAAGTGTGCTTAGGTCTTCGGAAATAGTTTTTTTAATGATAATAATTTACTCACATGCATTTTTGAAATTCGAGTCAATTTTATGTCATGTGCATTCTTTATTTATTCATTATTTATTTTGTATTTCTTTTTTCACAAAATAGGTGCGAGTGCAAAAAAATTCTACTAAAGCAGTTTTTTTTAATGCATGAAAAAAATATCACAAAGTATTTTTTTCCTCAAAATATAAGATGGATATATTATGCGGGATGGATAGAACGTAGATTAGGGTGTCTTGGATTTAAGGATGATTTTTTTTTAGATTTCATCGTCAGATAAAGATATTATTTTGTCAAACTGTTTATTCTTGTCACTTAGGTACGATTAAATGTAGACTTATTAAAATAATATCACGTGTTTTCTTTACTTGATTGCTATTCGTTAATCAAAACCGGCAAATGTTTTTAAAATGGTAAATGATTCTTCTTATATTAAACACATTTCCTTGCTCTTGTGTAAATACTTTATTAACATTTCGTTTTTGATATTCGCTGAGAATTTATATCACTTTTCTTTTTTTTCTGAAGTTCATCTTCAGCTTTTTCATTTAGCATTATAACTAAAGATGCATAAATTACATTCCTTTCCTAAAAGGATTTTGGAAGCACAAGAGGGAAATTTCCTTGATACAATACTGCATTGCTATAGGTTAGATTTTAATTATTGTCAATTGTTCAATTTGCAAAAATGACAAGAATTTGATTAAAAAGAATTCGATATTTGAATTTATTTAGAAATATCGCAGGAGAGAATATGAATAAGGATCGTATTAGATATGTGAGAAATAATAGTTGATGAAAATAAATTAGATGTGATCCACAGATTTGGATGAGAACAAATACAAGAATTCGAAAAAAAAAACTTTGGTTTAATTTTTTATTCAAATTATTGTATCGAGCAGCAAAAACTCACTTGCTTCATTTTAGATTCAGTTTTGTGCTAAACTTTCTATTTCATATGGAAAGAATACCCCAAAGAAGGAATTGATTTAACATTATTTCATATTTCATGGTCATCGTAAAAAGGTCCATTTTTCCCTAGAAGAATTTTATTTCTAAAAGAAAGTAAGTTTTTATTTACTAGTCATAATTTTTATTCCTAAATGTTAAAATGTTTCATTAATTTCCTAATTCCAACAATTAACCCTTATATACTTTGAAATTTGTATTTACATTTTTAATTTTGTTCGGAATTTCTATTTTGATATCTAAGAAGAGTTATTTTGATAAATGTTGCTAGTATATGATAACCACTAAAGAATGTTGCCAAAAAACTTACTAAATTCTCAAAGGAGCACCTTTATCTATACTTTAAACAGCCATATAATAGGTTTTCATACGAAAATTCCTTATATTTTTTCAATGTAGAAATTAAAAATTTTTAAAAAGCATGAAATAGGCATCTAAAAATTCTTATGCAAGAAGGAGTTTCGAAACCTCAACAGTATATAAACTTATAAATAAGACATACCTAAATACATACTCTAAATAGGGCAAATGTTAAGAAAACCTTAGAACAATAAAATATATTCAATATTCTTTTTTAGATTTTAACGGATAAACGAGAAATATAACATTTGCATGTTATTAGATATAAAACACTTTTTTTAAACAAAATAATTTATTATATCTCTTTAAAAGGAAATTCTTAGCACTTCCCAATTTGTGAGTTAAATGTCTAATGAAAATAGGCAAACATTCATTTCTAATTAGTTGGCAACTCCTGGGACTCATGCTTAGGATAATATCTAGCATTTTAAATTAAAAACGGATGGAAATATTTTTATTTAAAAATTATTCATGTTAAGATTTTAAAAAGCAATATATTATTTATTTATTCTTCATTCATATGCATAACATTACCTCATTCTTACTTTGTTCAAAATACAGAAAGTACATTTTTTTTATTCCTAAAAATGATAAATAATTGAATTTTGAGCCTTTTCATTGGTAGCTAATATAGCTCTTTTTTACATCAGCTTTAAAATTTTAAGAAATATTCTAGCACACGATATAGGGAAACAAGAATAGTTAAAGAAAAGTAAAATATCTTTTTCATGTTAAACTCATAACACACAATAAATGCGTAATTGATTTCTCTTAGGATATTTTAAATTTCTAAATATTAAAATTAAGCTCCAGAGTATTAACAGTATAATAAAATCTTTTATATTCAACTTTATAGAATCTTAGAATAGATAAACATATGTTCCTGTTAATAAGTACAAAAAATTGTAATAAAGACAGCAAGAGAAGAAGAAGAGAGAGAAAATATTGAAAGAACTTGCAATCTATGAACATAGGCAATATATCCATTGAAAAACTATAAATTTCTTTTTACTTCAAAAGAAAACACCTATTATTCTTGATCATATATTTGTATAGTTTGCTTTAAAAGCTAACATTAGAATTATTTAAAATATTGCCCTGCTTAATTCCTTATTATAATTGTCTTTAAATAATTATATAGTACTCCAAATCTCGTTTAAAGACACAACTCACATTATTTCAGTTTTGGTTAACTATATAATATTTGTTTAATTTACATTTAAAAATGATAAATAAAAACTGATTTTTGGTGCAATTTTTTACTTTCAATAATTAAAACTCTTTCCGTAAAAGCATTAAAAGGAATATTATACGGTTCTTTCATTCATAAGTTTGTTATATGGAAGTTTTTATTGATTTTATAATCCAAGAATAAAAATAATTTTAAGATTAATTAAAGGATTTCCTTAACATCGTAAGAAACTCAATTTTAAAATATTTTTATTGTTCTAAAATTCAACTATAAAAGCATTCAAATTATTTTATTACAAACATAGAAATATCATTTCTACCAAATAACTTAAAATAATAACAATTGAGTGATACAATAAGTTGTTTCTTCCCTTTTTTAAAGGAAGTTATGCATCTCATTTCCTACAATTACTTCTAAAAGAATAAATTCAAGTATATAAAAATCTCAATAAAGAATAATAATTATCATAAATTCCATATAATATTGGATAAAAATTGTTCTCACTATGTTCAATTATAATACAAATAATAGATAGAAAGACAAACTCTCATAATTTTCATAAGCGGCTCACATTCATTTATTCATTCTGTTCAAAGTAAATTACAATTAATACATTTGGATTAGAATTAAAGAATTTTAAAATGTTCTTTTTAAAATAGTGTGTATTTATAAACAGTTGATATATATTTGTGTTTTTCTTTTACTATTATAGTTTTCTAAGTAATGAGACTAAAGTTGGCATCATTTTTCAACCTCTTATAAATGGCAACTTGGTGATTTATATCCAACTGACTTACACCACTTTCGATCTCCACCCTTAAAGTTTTCTCACTGAAGAAGAGAAATATGTTTTGGTAAAATGAGCTTTTCCTGGAACGTAATATGGACCGCTCCGAATGGAAGAAAGTACAAGTGGGAGCTACGAGAAATCAAAATAAAATCAAACACTCCCCGCCATTTCTCCACCCGAGTTTGCCTTCGATGTGTCAGCAAAGACCAAAACTGACGAATCACGTCTCGGTATCGGATTGATGCAGGTGATTCTCGGCTCTCACGTAGTTTGAGCCGAAAGTGGAGAGAGGTTTTAAAAATTGAAGAGTTCCTGGACTTCTTGTTTCTCAGCAACTGCTGAAATAAGGAATGTGAAAGGCTACAGAAGAGATTGAAAGAGAGCAAACTGCATCACGGAGGAGATGAGAGCTGGCCTTACTTTTTTTTTCTCTCTTTCCGAGTAAAGGAGCGAAAACACAAATTTGTTATCTACTCCGAAACGTTGCGGGAGTAACACCTAGAGGGGTTACTCACATATAGTTTGAAACCATATCGTCAACGTTGTTCCATCTGAAGGACAAAGTTAGAAAAGTAAAAATTCAATTTAAGAACTTTAAACGAATTTAAATAACAAATTCAATATACTCCAGTGCTTCTAAAACTTTCTATACTTACGGTCCAATTTTCAATCATAATTTTCATCACTTCCTCTCAATATAATAACAATGTATTGAATTTGATAATGATATACTTTGACATATAACTACAATATGATTTTAACTATAAACTATACACATTATCAAGATAAGTATTAAACTTTGTATGTAATTTTATGACATCCCCATAGGGGCACTGATAATTATTAAACTTATTCTTACCTTAGCACTGCTAAATTAATTATGAAATACATTGTACAGTTCTTATATATTCATAAGTGTATCATATCAGTGTAAATGTGTATTTATTTTTTATTATGTCAAAAATATTTTGTTTGTTTCCTTTCAGTAAATTAATTTTTTAAAGTAATCTTTTGTGTTTTCGACTTTTCAATTTTTCGTACCCCCTTTTAGGGTTATGTACCCCTAGAAAGATTTGCCCATAGTTTGAGAACTACTGATATACTTTCAGAAGTGCCTCATAATTTTTATTTAGATAAATTACAGGAACACAGTGTGTTAAAGTAGACAAAAAGAGGTCAAAAATTCAAATAAATTTTTTTAGCCAAAATATATTATTCTTTATGTAATTCTCTATAATTACCAAATTGTAAGATCTAAATTAAAATAAATTAGAGTTATGATAACTTTTATATTAGTTTTTAATCGCATCTCAATAGCAAATAAAACTTTAAAGTAATTTATCTCAGAAAGAAAGAAATCACTTGTTTCGTCATTTGAAATGCTAAGACTTTTTTTTTCTATTGTGTCAAATACTTTGATATTTTTCAACTATTGATACGTTTTGTAAATCAAAAAAACTTATTTTTTAAAAAAGGAAATAGTTGAATGTAGAACTTATACATTTCTTAAGGAATTTTCAGTAAGCATTCATAAAAAAAGAGTTTTACTAATATTACAATTATGTTATCACAAAACCATGTGAACCTTTTTATACATAGTTCGACACAATTGTAAATCGAATTTCATGTTTTAAGTCAATCAATGTCGAAGGTATAAAATTTAAAATCATGTCACAAATTTTTAAAATTTCTTTAAAATTTAAATAGTTGTGTGGCATTTTGAGCATGAAAATTACTTTACATGTTATATATACATAGACCTTAACCAAAGAATTGTAAAAACCATTAGTCTAAGATTATTTTGTAAATCGTACAGTGGCCTTTAACAAGACAAATTGTGGTTTTTATTTCGAAATACAGATTATTTATTTTATGATTTCAGTAAATAAATGGATTTTTCATTAAAATACATAGACGTTTATTTAAAAGCATTTTAAAATAAAGCGATTCACACATATATAATTGTTATTATATAAATATTATTGTGACTTATATATAATACAAAATCTATCGTATCTGGGGAAAAATCCGATTTATTTAGTTATTTTAATTAATTAAATTGTTATTCCTACTGTTGAGAATTTTTTTACTTAAGGCTCAACGAAGATAATGTTTTTAAAATCATTTGAAGTAGTTGTTCAAAAACAATAGTTATATCTTACGATAATAGTTTTTAACAATTCTTAATACTTTAAAATATTTTTTAATACAGTTAAGATAACTTCTTTACTATGAATAAAAGTCACTAATATTAAAAAATATCAAATTCGGCTAAAACTTCAAATTAGTTAATTAAAAGGCCTGTATAAAGAAATTGATACAAACCATGTAGGGTATTCAAGTACTTTTTAAATCGAG
>BMAO01032791.1:0-26890 GCA_019973975.1 Trichonephila clavata
CGTTAAATAAGTCTCTACGGATATATTTTTTGAGTGCTAAGTCGTTTTTAAGCTATCTCGCATGTAATAAATAGAAATTATTGCTTAAAAAATTACGATACATAACTTAGTTGATCTCTTTTCATCTTTTGCAACACTTTACAGTTTTATAATCTTATTCTTATAAAAATGGAAGAGTTTCAAAAGGCAATTTTTATTCCTATAAAGACGAATATTTTTCTAATTAAATTTATAAAGATGAAAAAATTTTTAAGTCCAATTATTATTATGAAAATGCAGAAGTTTCCAAGTCAATTTTTAATCGTATGAAGACGAAAATTTCTCCAATTCTGAAACGTTTTCACTTTGGTTAAATTCCTGGTTGTGTATTATTTTGCTCTTGTAAGATTTATACGTCTTTTTTAAGGGTTGGATTGTAAGAAATTTAAATTACGTTACAGTTTTTTATTTCAGTTCCTAGTTGGAAGCAAAATGTAGTTTCACGTTTTTTTATTAACCATATTTATCTTTCTTTCCATTTTTATGATACACATTTATGTATTTATCTGCATATTTAATCTGTTGATAGAAATTGTATTTCAAAAAATAATAAAAACTATTATAATAATTATGGAGTAAAATTATCTACGAAATGAAAACAAGAGGACAAGTTGCTGTATTTTTAATTCAAGAAATTTGAATTATTTTATTTGTGAATTAAAAATCGTATGAAATAATTAGAATCGACTTTGAATGTTATTCCAGTTAAATCACATGTGTTACGTTTTTTTTTTTTACTATAGTTTTTAATACATAAATGTATTCTTTTAATGCCGGACTTATAACTGTTTAATATTTATACTGTATAATATATACTTTTAATAATACTTTAAAATAGTTTAATACTTATGTATAATTGTTGTTTTATTACATAGTTCCGAATTTATATGTGTTAGAAAAAAATTTCTCTTCGTGTATTTTGGGAGTTTTTTCATATCCTCTTGATAATTCGAAGTTTTTCATTGGTACCTTCAACTTCGAATTTCGAGAGATGAATGTATATTATTTTTACTTAAAAAAAACTAGTGCCGAGGTTACATTTTTTAAAAAAAAGTTCATATATAGTATTCCCTTCTCATTAAATAAGATTATTAATAACCTCATCAATGCTTCTCCACTTGAAATCAAATACATCCTAACTTAATTTTTCTTGGTAATTAAAAATCATTTGCCCTTAAAAAAGTTAACAAATCACGTAATGTTGGGTTCCAAGTAACGAAAACTATCAGGTCCATTTTTTTTAATTTTTTTTTTAATGCCTGTGTGTGTGTGTGCATAACATTAATATTCTTCGAATTTTTTAAAGCAGAGGAGTAAGGATACAATAAGTTTTAAAATTTACAAATCTGGAGAAATATCAGCAAAACATTCGATTAAGAACGTACACCCCCCCCCCCCTCCTGATTTATGTGAGCTACCTTATTTGAAATTTTTCCTCACCGAAAACATGACACAACATGCTTTTTCCAAAAGACAAAACTTTGCTTTTTTTTATGCATTATGTTTCAAAAATGTTCTACTCTAAAATTGGGAATTTCGCCAACAATTGGCAAATTTTTTTATGATTTTATTTTACTGGCCATCTTATTAGCTTTATAAAAATACAAACTTTATCATTTTCCAATTTCACTAGAATAAAAACTACAAGTGTTTTAGTAAAAGCAGATACCACTACTTTAAATAAGATGTCATACTTCAAAATGCGTTTTACTCGAATTATATTTTTTAAAATGCTATAACAAGCACAGCTATTGCTCAATTTTTTTTTTTTAAATTATCTAAAATTTTGTGTGTATATTTTGTATAATAGTAGTAGTGTTTCAACCTTCAGATTTATAAATCACAGCTTTATTACAAAATTTAAAGTCCCTTACGTGAATATAATCACTGATTTTTTTTGAAAATTTCTTATAATAACTAAGATAAAGTAGTTAGTTTTTGTAAAAATCAAAATATCTTTTATTCTGAAGATCATTTAAAAAATGAATAGCAAAGCAAAACGTCAAAATTGAAAAATTGAAAATTTGTTCATAAACTTTTTGTACAAAATGGTATTTTTGTACTTTTTTATAAATTTTGACCAATTTTTTCCTATTTTAGTAATAATAATTTATTTTTCTCTTCTTAATTTTAGCATATTTTTCTTAAAATTTACTAAATAAATCTACCCCCCCCCCCTCCTCCCCAAAAATATCCCATATCTCCATTATTTAAGAAAAAGTTGTCGAAAGTAGTCGGATACCTCAAGAAAGTTTTAACTAATGTGAATCAATTTTAATAATAATAATAAAATAACTGATTTTTGAAAACTATACCTTCAGAAACCTGTAAACGAGCCACAGAATATAGCAAACAACGTGTGTGTGTATACATTCTATTACAATATAAATCAATGATTTTTTAAGATAAATTTCATAAAATAAAAAAATACTTCTCTGCCTTAGCTCCTGATTATGTATTATTTTTTTCCTGCAATTTGTACAAGACTTTTTTTACTAGTTACATTGTTAGTAATTTAAGGTGTTTTAAATCTTTTTTTTTAATTCCAATACCTAGTTGGAAGCAAAATGTATTTTCCCATTTTTATACTTAATCATATAAGTTTTTATCTTGTCTTGCATTTTGAGAAATATTTATTTTTATATCTGTATTTTTTTAGTCTTTTCATGAAAATTGTGCTTCTAAAAATAATAAAAATATTTATAATAAATTGCACAATAACTATCTTTTGGGAGACAACAGGGGAAAAAATATTTTTTTAATCTAAGAAATTTTAAATATTTTGTTTGAAAATCTGAAGTCGAATGAAATATTGTTGAAAGAGTCTTTTCAATTGGTAATGACTTTTGGACAAGTGAGAAATCAAGATTGAATATTGATACTTTAGCCCTGTAGCACTTACTGTAAAGCTCAATATGAAGGATATTTCTTGCTCCGAAATTTCCAATATATTAGAAAATGATTCATTAATAAAAAAATTCATTCAATGTGTGGAAAAATTCTCATTTAAATAAATAATTAAAAGAGATGTAAGCGTAAATAGTGTATTTTTGTTTGAATTAATAAAATGCTTCATATATTTACGTTATAATATTTTCTTAAATATTTCGTCTTCCTTTTCCTTGTAAAAAATTTGGTCTGTCTAGATAAGAGATTGTGTTTGTATGCGGTAAGCAGGTATTCAAGCATAAAACTTGATGTCATATTTTTAAAAGTAAACCTCTGAGACATGCGCAGAAACGAGATTTTTTAGGCCGTATATATATAGATGCAGAAAAACAAGGTCTTCAGTGTACATGTAATGCTGTGTGCTCTGTGTGGTGTGTCGGTTGAACTTCACTTCTCTTTAAAAGTTTTCGAACGACTGTGCGACGTGTATTTAGTTTTAAGCATATTTTTCCTTTTTAATTGCTTTGAATGAAATATTATTCAGTGAATCATGGAAAAGGCATATCATTTACGCATTTCTGAAAAAGAATTCAAGCCCTTTTTATCAATAATTTATATATATATATACAAAATAGTATCGATTTTTTCAGTTGAGCTGTTCTTATGAAAATCGAATATATCGTAATTTAAAGTTTGTAAGTACTGAAAACGCCTATAGGGAGGAATTTATTGTTTCTGGATTTATTTTCTCCAGCAAAGTGCATGTATATTGAATAAATGTCTTTTGGTTTAAAATCAATAAAGGTAAGTACTTTCTTCTAATTATTTCTTAAAAGTATTTTTTTAATGATTTTGTGTAACATCGTATTTCTTTCTACTCAAGTTTCTATCTCTTTAATATAGTTTTAGAAAAAAAATATATTATCTAAACCGTTAGTTTATAAAAATGCAGGAACAAATTTTAAAATAATGCAGGAACAAATTTTTTTTTTCGTTTTTAATCAAATAATTTGCAAAAATCTCTAGAAAATATTTTTATTTTTTGTTGTAAACATTAATAAACCCATCTTATTAAGTATTTATGATAAATACTTAATTTATTTTACTTAAAGTTATTTGGAATATCGTCTTTCATTCAAAATTCTTATTTATTGACTATGTTTATATTTGTGATTGAAATGAAATCTTTTTATATATCTTATTAAAAGGTATTAATACACTGAAAAGCTCATATTAAAAATAATAATAATAATAATGTGTGATATAGTTTTGCTTTTAAAGTGTCACAGCTAAAAAAATTTTCTTGTTTTTAATAAATAAAAAAGAAGAAAATACTTTTTTATGGAACATATTTTATTCACATAACAAAAATCGTTTGGGAATGAGTATACCATGAGCTTAAAAACTCATTTGTGATTACAATTTTCAGTATGAAATAAATATTTTCATTCCCAATGACAAAGAAAATGACAAACTCTTACAATAAAATAAAAAACAAACACAAAAATAAAGCAAGATAAAAAAGTCAATGTCCCATCAGCATATTTCCAGCACTCCAATATTTCTTGTCCCCGGAGTCTCCACTCAAGATTCCAGCATCCCAATAAATTGTTCCTGTCCATGTCCTCGCAGAGTGGGCAATTTGGACTCTCAAAAATACCGATGCGGTTTAGGTGATCCGCAAGGCAATCATGATCCACATGTGAAATAAATAATAATAAAGAAAGATTAATGTCAATGAAATGTTATGTCATAAATAGGTATAAAAAGATATGAGTTTTAAAATAATTGATAATATTACATAACTGTAAACATTGCAGACTTTTAACCGTTTCTTCTCCTTACGGATCTTTCACGAGGAGAATCATCAAACGTGAAACGTAAATTATCAGTCGTTAGTGATGTGTTGTGGGCATGTTGTATCACCCGTTCAATAAATTGCTGCGTTTCAGGAGTATATTCTGCAAAACTGAAGTAGTATTCTACCGACCGTGAAAGAGATTCCCTCCGATACATATTCAGAAATTCTTTAAAAATATTGATACAGAAAGTGAACAAAGCAGTTTGAAGATCCATCATTTATTTTCATTTATGCTCTAATCATCCTCTTTTATACCCAAAGATACACAAATAAACTTTAAAAAATTTTTCGGATCATGTGCATATGAAAGTTTCTCCTACTGGTTGAAAATTTTGTTAGCCTCCACCCACTGAATGGCTTCAGAAGATTATCCAGAATTGTTTGATTTCAAAAAACACCTTCGGAGAAAACAGACGGATAATTAATTCTCCAGATAATGCTATCGGAATTTTTTACACTTGTTAACAATCACGTATCGTTTATTTTTTTTCCTTTAATCTCTTTTTTTGTCAAACTTTTCTATGATTATATTATTATGATCTTTAAATATGTTTTTTAATTTAAATTAATTAATTAATCCATAATGTATTTAAGCCTTTTTTATATTTATTTAGAATCGAGGAAATCTAGAATTCTTTTCATTTGAACCAGGTTACACACAAGTGTGACTTTTCAAAAAATTAAAATTATGTCTTAGTTTCAATTTAAAATAAGCCCTGAATTAAATATTGCGTTTGAAGTATTGATTTCATATAACTATTGATTGTTTTGTATGTGAAACACTAATTGAGGTAATTTATTTAGGCTTTTAATTTTAAATAAGATTTTTTTTCATATGTGAAGTTAATTTAGCAAATATATCCAATCTATTTAAATGAGTATTTGGTTTCCTCATTAATTAATATTAAAATGTTTTTAAATGCATACCAAGAAATATTGATTTCATATCAATTTCCTTACGATTAAAGATCACAAAATGTTCTAATTTTTGTTAAGAATTTTCATGTACTCTGGGTACTCAGGTTGAGAGTATATTTGCTCGAAAGAAAGGGGTGGGGAGAATAAATGCAAACCATTTGAGTGGGACCATCTAAATGTACAAGTCGATTTTCCTTAGTTTAAAAAATAATTTTTTAAAAAAACTTATCTGCGCGAGTTGTGATTTAATATGCTACTAATATAACTCATATTTTAGTTAAAAAATACATTATTAATTGATTCATTATTTGAAATGAGAAAGCGTTTTTATATTATAGATAATATGTTTACTTCAGTAAGGAGATTGTATTTTTGAAATTATGTCCTAAATTGAATAAATATTTTTGAGCTCTGATTGTATTTTTGAAATTATGTCCTAAATTGAATAAATATTTTTGAGCTCTATGCATTCGAAGTAAATTCCCTGAAAGTAGATCATATTATAATTGACAATTTCCTTACTAATAAAAAAAATCTCTTTAAAGCAACGTATTGGACGTAATGCAGTTTTCATTTTGCGCTTTGTTGGAGCTTTCTTTTAATTTCAAACAAGCATCGGTAGATTCGAATTAATTTTACGCCTGAAATATTTACCTCTTAAATTTTCAATGAGTACTTAAATCACATTTTTACATGCAAACATAGGCGGTAACAGTTATACATTTTCGTGGAGCCTTTAAGAAATCTCTATTATCCACTCATCATAATAAGTTAAAAAAAAGAATAATTTGTTTTGAAGTTAGATAAAAAAAAAAATAGATATCAGTTCACATTTTGTGCAGCGAAACAACGCTGGTGAAGGGGTGAGTGGGAAATCTCACTTCCAGTTGATTTAGTTTCGGTTTGCTTTAGGAGAGGGAAGAGAAAATGGGCGTCACATCTCTATGACCACCAAGCGCCTGTTTCAAACTACTGCCGCATCTCGACGAAACGAAGAGAGAAATGGGAAGAATTTCTTTAACACCAAGGATTAAAAAAAACTATTATTTAAAGATTTTTTTTTTTAAAAAGTAAGATTCGGAAAAGGTAAAATTATTTGTATGTGAGGGTAATTTTTTATAAATGATTAGCACTTCCATAATAGATATCTAATACTCCAAAAACTGTTCCAACGAAATTATATTTTGATTACATATTTTTATCATCTGTGCCTAATTCGTTTTCCCTAGTGTATTCAAAAATTTAAATTGGGCGTTTAGAGCAACCTATACGAACACCACAAAATATTTTTTTAAATATATTATACTTCTTAATGAGATATAAAACATTATTGATTCACACAAGTAATATATTTTTCGTTAGAACAGAGTTTCCCAAACTTTTTTATCCTATAGACCCCTTACCCTATTTTCAGGTTTGGGGTGGACCCCTGATTACCTAATATTAAATTAATTCAACTTCATCAACTTAATGTATTTTTGATAGATGGTATAGATCTACTTACTTTAAAAGATTTAAATTTTTAATTGTGATGAAAGTAGTGTGAAAAACTCAAGGAAAAAAAGCAATGATAATATTAAACGTTTATTAATTAAATTAAAATTTAGTAGTTGTTACATAAAATAATTGAGCAACAAAAAAAAATGACTTTAATGGGAGAGATGAATCTGATGCTCTTTAGCATATTTTTATCATTTGGCATCAATTTTATAAGTTTTAATTCTAAATATCTTTCAGTGTTTTTTGTTGTTGTTATGAAGATTGACCACTGCGCTTAAATTCGTTTTCATAAGGGAAAGTAATTAAAAATTTTCTCGGGATACTCCATAATTCAAGATAGACAGATATATGTGTTTATATTTTAATAAAATATTACTTAAATTAATAGGCAAAACTTCTGTGTATGTGAAATATTTATTCCATTATTGAAAGTTAAAATTAAAGTTACGAACTAGTTAAATGCAATGTGTAATGCCACCCCCCCCCCTTTTTTTCCTGTTGACCTAGACCCCTTGTGGGACGCCGTAGACCTCTGGGGGTTGATAGAGACGTGTTCGGAAATCTCTGGGTTAGAATCATGTGATTTTTTTAAAAAAGTTAGCTCGAAAATATTGAATAGTACTAGTTTTTCAAATTTTAATGTACTAAGTTCCACAGATTTCCTTTTTTTTTTTTTTTTTTTTTTTTTTTTTTTTTTTTTTTGCTAATTTTTATGTGACAGCCGAAATTTTTGTAGACCTTTTTCAGAAAAATCATAATTTTTTAAAAATATGTAGCTAATTTAATATAATGGAAATGTTTCTTTTTTTAGTTTCGTCAAAACTGTCTGCATTTACTGTTATGAGTATCGTTTTTTAGTTTAGTAAATTGCCTAGTCAAGATTAGTTTTTAAAAACTTTAAGCCTATTCTTAGTTTTTTTTAAAAAATTTATAGCCCGATTAGGTAAATATACTGTTCAATATTATATAATCTCTTCCTTTTATAAAAAAAAAACAAAGCGTTGGTTTATTTTATGACAAACGCAAGAAATTGATAAAACAGAAAAGCATCTTTTCGAAAAATTTCACTTTTATAACGCGTAAAACATTTTATCTGATATTAGTTTTTTTTTTTTTTTATTTTGGTCTTTGTGTAAGTTTTAATGAACATAACACTAAAGAAACAAAGTAGAGTTATTTAACACTCATATGATGTTGAATTTTGTCTAAGTGTATTTATTTTATTAAGGAACATGTTGTCCATTTGAAAGTGGACATCTACATGTTTGCAAAATTCCTTTTAAATTATTTATGTTATCAATACACTTTAAAATAAATTTCATTAATTTCTTTATTTATATTGAAGGAATATAAATTTCCTTCCGATAGTTTTGAAATTTTGATTAAAACTTGTTTGTACAACATCTATTTATTTATTAAATATATTATCATTGCAAAAACAAATTTTGAAAAGAGACTGTTCAATAAGGCATCGTTCAGTTCATTGTTATTTTCAGTATCAGAAATATCTTTTTTCGTTCTAATTGTTTTCGTGAAGGAAAATAGGTATTTGAATGAAATACTGAAAATGCTTTTTAATTGAAAGGAAAGAAGGTCAAGCTCATATTTTTTTTAAAGAAATATTGTTTAAATCCTTAAAGCGACCTTCTATTCTGAGATGCCTTGATGTTCGTTCGAAAAATGTAGTGATTTATTCTTGATAAAAAAATCTAGAATGACGAGTGAAAAAATTACTTCATTTGTTCAAAAGGAATTTGTTTTACTGTCACTGTGAGTTTTGCAAAATATTTTTTTTAAATATTTTTTTAATTTATTGCATTTTACTAAAAGAATATATATTTGTCATACACCATACAATTAATGCATAACTCAAATTTAAAAAATTATTTATTTATTGTAAAATTAAAATTCTTGGTCAGTTCAAATAGTCAGTTTACGTATTCTCCATCTATAGCTTTTAACACAAAACTGTAAATGCCTAGATTAATAAATTAATAAAATTTATTAATAAAATAATTTTGGTATTTTATTATTCTTTTTCTCCATATTAATGGCTTTTTTTTAAAAAAATATTAGTTTTGTCGTTGTTAATTGAATGCACTGAGATGTTTATTATGAAACATATTTTTTTTTGATACCATATTATCATTCACACCTCGTAAGTTTATCTGGTCATTGTTGGATTCCAAATTTTTAAATTACTGAGCTGCTTCTAATGTGAACTGTGCTTTCAAAATTCATCTCATAAGGCACTGTGAAACTCTTTCATGATATGTTTAGTTTATTATATAGATACATCAAACAGTTGCTGAAGCTTGTGTATATTATGGTTATTTTTGACAATTGTGTGAAATATACTCTACATTTGTAATTATGTCTGAATATTGCTGTCAATCAATCTTCTTCCAATCATGAAAATAGATCTAACTTCATAAACTATCCCGATGGTTGAGTTTAGTGATTGACCTTTTCAAATTATTCTGGCTTTCACTAGACGAAAACTTTTAGGATATTATTTCTGAGTACACATTTAGGTAAATTTTGTAAAAGTTTATTTTCTTAAAATATGTTTAAACCAATTATTGAAACGATTTTTTTTCACAGTATTTAGTGAGAATATTTTTTTGCTGGCAGTTTTAATTTTTATACGTTATTTATTAAGTTATTCTGTATTTGCATCCATTATTGAAAAACTTATAAATTTTAGCAATTGATTGAATAACCAGTGTTCTTGTAAAAATTTAGATATGTTTCAGCTGGAATTCTTTCGATTTGAAATGATTATTTTTTTATTGTCACATTTATGAAGATGTGCTTAGGCTGTTTGGGGGTGGATTCGTAATTCTGAACCTCGGTCAAGTGACGAAGACGACACCTGAAATGTGGTAGCCCACACCTCAAACTTTTATTCCACCCCAACTTCAAGACTTTGATTCTCGACGGATGTAATGTGCATCAGCCTTTCTACATATTAAGTCTTCACAGTCGCTCCAGGACTCGAACACAAGACTTGTCAATGCCGGAAAAGGCCACTGAGCTATCAAGATCACAGAAAACTCTCTGTCATCTGGCATAAATATTTATTTCCCATTCTTGAACTTCCATTATTTATTTTGTTCCTCTTTTAAATGTTAAAACATTTTGAATTTACTTTAATCGCTCTTTAAATAAGTCTCTACGGATATATTTTTTGAGTGCTAATTTTTTTACAGCTATCTCGCATGTAATAAATAGAAATTATTGCTTAAAAAATTACGATACATAACTTGTTCTCTTTTCATCTTTTGCAACACTTTACAGTTGTATAATCTTATTCTTATAAAAATGTAACAGTTTCTAAAGGCAATTTTTATTCCTATAAAGACGAATATTTTTTCTAATTAAATTTATAAAGATGAAATTTTTTTTAAGTCCAATTATTATTATGAAAATGTAAAAGTTTCCAAGTCAATTTTTAATCGTATGAAGATGAAAATATCTCCAATTCTGAAACGTTTTCACTTTGGTCAAATTCCTGGTTGTGTATTATTTTGTTCTAGTAAGATTTATACGTCTTTTTTAAGGATTGGATTGTAAGAAAATTAAATTACGTTACAGTTTTTTATTTCAGTTCCTAGTTGGAAGCAAAATGTGGTTTCACGTTTTTTTATTAACCATATTTATCTTTCTTTCCAATTTTATGATAAACATTTATGTATTTATGTGCATATTTAGTCTGTTGATAGAAATAGTTTTTCAAAAAATAATAAAAACTATTATAATAATTATGGAGTAAAATTATCTATGAAATGAAAACAAGAGGACAAGTTGCTGTTTTTTAATTCAAGAAATTTGAATTATTTTATTTGTGAATTAAAAATCGTATGAAATAATTAGAATCGACTTTGAATGTTATTCCAGTTAAATCACATGTGTTACGTTTTTTTTTTTACTATAGTTTTTGATACATAAATGTATTCTTTTAATGCCGGACTTATAACTGTTTAATATTTATACTGTATAATATATACTTTTAATAATACTTTAAAATAGTTTAATACATATGTATAATTGTTGTTTTATTACATAGTTCTGAATTTATATGTGTTAGAAAAAAATTTCTCTTCGTGAATTTTGGGAGTTTTCTCATACCCTCTTGATAATTCGAAGTTTTTCATTAGTACCTTCAACTTCGAATTTCGAGAGAAGACTGTATATTATTTTTACTTAAAAAAACTAGCGCCGAGGTTATTTTTTTAAAAAAAGATCAAATATAGTATTCCCTTCTCATTAAATAAGATTATTAATAACCTCATCAAGGCTTCTCCACTTGAAATCAAATACATCCTAACTTAATTTTTCTTGGTAATTAAAACTCATTTAATCTTAAAAAATTTAACGAATCACGTAATGTTGGGTTCCAAGTAACGAAAACCATCAGGTCTATTTTTTTATTTCTTTTTTAATGCCTGCATAACATTAATATTCTTCGAATTTTTTAAAGCAGAGGAGTAAGGATACAATTAGTTTTAAAATTTACAAATCTGGAGAAATATCAACAAAACATTCGATTAAGAACGTACACCCCCCCCCCCTCCTGATTTATGTGAGCTACTTATTTGAAATTTTTCCTCACCGAAAACATGACACAACATGCTTTTTCCAAAAGACAAAACTTTGCTTTTTTTTATGCATTATGTTTCAAAAATGTTCTACTATAAAATTGGGAATTTCGCCAACAATTGGCAAATTTTTTTATGATTTTATTTTACTGGCTATCTTATTAGCTTTATAAAAATACCAACTTTATCATTTTCCAATTTCACTAGAATAAAAACTACAAGTGTTTTAGTAAAAGCAGATACCACTACTTAAAATAAGATGTCATACTTCAAAATGCGTTTTACTCGAATTATATTTTTTAAAATGCTATAACAAGCACAGCTATTGCTCAATTTTTTTTTAAAAAAATTATCTAAAATTTTGTGTGTATATTTTGTATAATAGTAGTAGTGTTTCAACCTTCAGATTTATAAATCACAGCTTTATTACAAAATTTAAAGTCCCTTACGTGAATATAATCACTGATTTTTTTTGAAAATTTCTTATAATAACTAAGATAAAGTAGTTAGTTTTTGTAAAAATCAAAATATCTTTTATTCTGAAGATCATTTAAAAAATGAATAGCAAAGCAAAACGTCAAAATTGAAAAATTGAAAATTTGTTCATAAACTTTTTGTACAAAATGGTATTTTTGTACTTTTTTATAAATTTTGACCAATTTTTTCCTATTTTAGTAATAATAATTTATTTTTCTCTTCTTAATTTTAGCATATTTTTCTTAAAATTTACTAAATAAATCTACCCCCCCCCCTCCTCCCCAAAAATATCCCATATCTCCATTATTTAAGAAAAAGTTGTCGAAAGTAGTCGGATACCTCAAGAAAGTTTTAACTAATGTGAATCAATTTTAATAATAATAATAAAATAACTGATTTTTGAAAACTATACCTTCAGAACCTGTAAACGAGCCACAGAATATAGCAAACAACGTGTGAATGTATACATTCTATTACAATATAAATCAATGATTTTTAAAGATAAATTTCATAAAATAAAAAAATACTTCTCTGCCTTAGCTCCTGATTATGTATTATTTTTTTCCTGCAATTTGTACAAGACTTTTTTTACTAGTTACATTGTTAGTAATTTAAGGTGTTTTAAATCTTTTTTTTTAATTCCAATACCTAGTTGGAAGCAAAATGTATTTTCCCATTTTTATACTTAATCATATAAGTTTTTATCTTGTCTTGCATTTTGAGAAATATTTATTTTTATATCTGTATTTTTTTAGTCTTTTCATGAAAATTGTGCTTCTAAAAATAATAAAAATATTTATAATAAATTGCACAATAACTATCTTTTGAGAGACAACAGGGAAAAAAATATTTTTTTAATCTAAGAAATTTTAAATATTTTGTTTGAAAATCTGAAGTCGAATGAAATATTGTTGAAAAAGTCTTTTCAATTGGTAATGACTTTTGGACAAGTGAGAAATCAAGATTGAATATTGATACTTTAGCCCTGTAGCACTTACTGTAAAGCTCAATATGAAGGATATTTCTTGCTCCGAAATTTCCAATATATTAGAAAATGATTCATTAATAAAAAAATTCATTCAATGTGTGGAAAAATTCTCATTCAAATAAATAATTAAAAGAGATGTAAGCGTAATTAGTGTATTTTTGTTTGAATTAATAAAATGCTTCATATATTTACGTTATAATATTTTCTTAAATATTTCGTCTTCCTTTTCCTTGTAAAAAATTTGGTCTGTCTAGATAAGAGATTGTGTTTGTATGCGGTAAGCAGGTATTCAAGCATAAAACTTGATGTCATATTTTTAAAAGTAAACCTCTGAGACATGCGCAGAAACGAGATTTTTTAGGCCGTATATATATAGATGCAGAAAAACAAGGTCTTCAGTGTACATGTAATGCTGTGTGCTCTGTGTGGTGTGTCGGTTGAACTTCACTTCTCTTTAAAAGTTTTCGAACGACTGTGCGACGTGTATTTAGTTTTAAGCATATTTTTCCTTTTTAATTGCTTTGAATGAAATATTATTCAGTGAATCATGGAAAAGGCATATCATTTACGCATTCCTGAAAAAGAATTCAAGCCCTTTTTATCAATAATTTGTATATATACAAAATAGTATCGATTTTTTCAGTTGAGCTGTTCTTATGAAAATCGAATATATCGTAATTTAAAGTTTGCAAGTACTGAAAACGCTTATAGCGAGGAATTTATTGTTTCTGATTTATTTTCTCCAGCAAAGTGCATGTATATTGAATAAATGTCTTTTGGTTTAAAATCAATAAAGGTAAGTACTTTCTTCTAATTATTTCTTAAAAGTTTTTTTTTCAATGGTTTTGTGTAACATCGTATTTCTTTCTACTCAAGAGTTTTTCTATCTCTTTAATATAGTTTTAGAAAAAATATATATTATCTAAATCGTTAGTTTATAAAAATGCAGGGACAAATTTAAAAAAATTATTTTTGTTTAATGCACACAAAAAAATTCAACGTTTACATTTTTTTTATCGGATTAAAATCTGAATCTAACGTGTTACTTACTCATCTATTTTTTATTTAAATATAAAAGTTATTGTTTTTAACCTAGACTATCTCTGTTACCTGAATATTTTTTCTAAGAAAATCGTCGAGGGAAAAAAATCGATA
Source organism: Trichonephila clavata (assembly GCA_019973975.1). Classification (NCBI taxonomy): domain Eukaryota; kingdom Metazoa; phylum Arthropoda; class Arachnida; order Araneae; family Nephilidae; genus Trichonephila; species Trichonephila clavata. The sequence continues at coordinate 14,429 of BMAO01032791.1, forward strand.
ATGAAGTTCAAGTGTTGTAACAGAAATAAAGTGCCTTTCGTTTCTTAAGAAACCATTACATATTTAAAATTCTTGCGTTACCTATTTAAAAGTTCATACTGTTAATTCAAAAAAAAAAAATTGTACTGAAATGAAAATCAGGAGTATTTGGTATAATATCCTTACACTAATATTTTTTTTAAATATAAAAGCTACTGTTTTTAAACTAGACTCTCCTTTACTTGAATATTTATTACAAAGAAAATCTTCCAGGGAAAAAAATCGATCATGAAATTCAAGTGTTTATATAAACAAAAAAAAGTACTTTTCATTTCTAAAGAAAATTTACATTACATATTTAAAAGTTTATATCGTATACTCAAATATATTTTTTTTGTATCGAAATGAAAATCAAGAGTATTTGCTATAATATCCTTCGCAGGATTACTTTTTTTTAGAAAAATTTATGAAAATATTTTATTGTAAAAGGAGAAAGTTAAAAAATTGTGAATGAAGTTTTTGCGAATTTTGTTCATAATCGATTCATCGGGCTGAGTTGTTTCAGATACATTGCAAAGTTCTTATTATTTTCACGTATTAGCTGATAAGGAAAGATATAATAGAATAATTGCGAGATGACTATATATTTTCTCCTTAAGAGATTATCATAAAAACTATGTTATTATTCCTAATATAATGATATGGCTTTATGTATTTCTATTAAGATTGAAGTAAACACTTCGTAAATCTTTTAATAGTTTGATGTGTAATTTTGGGAATCGTTTTTTTCAATTTGATTATCCTAATATGAATCTTGAAAATATGTATCTAGCAATCAACTTTGGTTTTTAAATTTAAAATAAAAACGTACGTTCTTTTTATTTACGAATGTGAGTACTGTGAACATTGTCAATGGTTTTTAATTTTTGCTGTTATCATGTTCTTCATATAACTAAAAATGAAATGATTTAGAAGAAATGTATTTTTTTTTATTATTGAGTAAGACTTGAGAGAACAAAAAAATTTTAGAAACAATCAAAGAAAGCTGTTTCAAATGTAACTTGAAATTTAGTGCTTCTTCGTAAAAAAAGTACTGATTTAAAATTTATGATTCAGTTATATAAAATTTCATAGGAATTTGGAAATTTCACAAAGAGAAGACTTTTGAATATTTTAATTTTAAGTTTCAGAGCAAAAGAATAATTATTAGAAGATGAACATTCTAAAAAAAGTTTCGTTTAAAGAAGTATAATAATTATAGGTTCTAAGTCTGGTTAGTATTAACCGAAGGATTAATAAAATCATTTCTTATTTAATTAAATTTTTATTAATTTGAAAATATAAATATTTATTATTCATATCATCTTATAAGTATATTGTTTTGATGCATAAATTGTGTGTGTAAAAGTTTTTTATTTTTCACATTTCGTTTGCCTAACACCATTTTTATCGAAATTGAAAATACAGAAATAAAATAGGAAGCGTTCATTTTTAATCAAATAATTTGCAAAAATCTCTAGAAAATATTTTTTTTGTAGTTTGCTTAAAAACAAAAAAGATCTCAAAACATTAATAAACACATCTTACTAAGTATTTACAATAAGTATTTATTTTAAGTATTTTTAAGTATTAACTTTTAAGTAAAATAAATTATTTATTTTACTTAAAAGTTATGTGGAATATCGTCTTTCATTCAAAATTCTTATTTATTGACTATGTTTATATTTCTGATTGAAATGAAATCTTTTTATATATCTTATTAAAATGTATTAATACACTGGAAAAAGCTCATATTTAAAAAAAAATAATAATGTGTGATATAGTTTTGCTTTTAAAGTGTCACAACTAAAATTTCTTTCTTGTTTTTCATAAATCAAAAACAAGAAAATACTTTTTTATGGAACATATTTTATTCACTTCACATAACAAAAATCGTTTGGGAATGAGTATACCATGAACTTAAAAACTCATTTGTGATTACAATTTTCAGTATGAAATAAATATTTTTATTCCCAATGGCAAAGAAAATGACAAACTCTTACAATAAAATAAAAAACAAACACAAAAATAAAGCAAGATAAAAAAGTCAAAGTCCCATCAGCAGATTTCCAGCACTCCAATATTTCTTGTCCCCGGAGTCTCCACTCAAGATTCCAGCATCCCAATAAATTGTTCCTGTCCATGTCCTCGCAGAGTGGGCAATTTGGACTCTCAAAAATACCGATGCGGTTTAGGTGATCCGCAATGCAATCATGATCCACATGTGAAATAAATAATAATAAAGAAAGATTAATGTCAATGAAATGTTATGTCATAAATAGGTATAAAAAGATATGAGTTTTAAAATAATTGATATTATTACATAACTGTAAACATTGCAGACTTTTAACCGTTTCTTCTCTTTACGGATCTTTCACGAGGAGAATCATCAAATGTGAAACGTAAATTATCAGTCGTTAGTGATCTGTTGTGGGCATGTTGTATCACCCGTTCAATAAATTGTTGTGTTTCAGGAGTATATTCTGCAAAACTGAAGTAGTATTCTACGGACCTTGAAAGAGATTCCCTCCGATACATATTCAGCAATTCTTTAAAAATATTCATACAGAAAGTGAACAATGCAGTTTGAAGATCCATCATTTATTTTCATTTATGCTCTAATCATCCTCTTTTATACCCAAATATACACAAATAAACTTTTAAATTTTTCTGGGATCATGTGCATAGGAAAGTTTCTCCTATTGGTTGAAAATTTTGTTAGGCTCCACCCACTGAATGGCTTCAGAAAATTATCAGGAATTGTTTGATTTCCAAAAATACCTTCGGAGAAAACAGATGGATAATTATTTCTCCAGATAACGCTATCGGTATTTTTTTTACTTGTAAACAATGACTTATTGTTTTTTTCTCTTTTATTTTTTTTGTTAAACTTTTCTATGATTATATTATTATGATCTAGAAATATATGTTTTTTAACTTAAATTAATTAATTAATACATAATATATTTAACCCTTCTTTATATTTATTTTACAATGAGGAGATTTAGAGTTCTTTTCATCAGAAAAAATTCGAACCAGGTTACACAAGTGTGACTTTTCAAAAGTTTAAAATGATATCTTGGTTTCAATTTAAAATGAGCCCTGAATTAAATATTGCATTTAAAGTATTAATTTCATATAACTATTGATTGTTTTGTATGGGAAACACTAATTCAGATAATTTATTTAGGATTTTAATTTTAGATATATGATTTTTTTTTCATAAGTGGAGTTAAATTTAGCAAATATATCCAAACTATTTATAAATCTATTCAATGAATATGTGTGTTTTCATCATTAATTAATGATAAAATGTATTTAAATGCATACGAAGAAAAATCTATTTCATATCAATTTCCTTACGATTAAAGATCACAAAATGTTCTAATTTTTGTTAAGACTTTTCATGGACTATCAGTGCTTTGGTTGGAGAATATATTTGCTTGAAAGAAAGAGGTGGGGAGAATAAATGCAAATCATTTGAGTGGGACCGTCTGATTGTACAAGTCGATTTTCCTTAGTTTAAAAAATAATTTTTAAAAAACCGATCTGCGTGAGTTGTGATTTAATATCCTAATAATATATCTCATCTTTTAGTTAAAAAACACATTATTAATTGATTCATTATTTGAAATGAGAAAGCGTTTTTATATTATAGATAATATGTTTACTTCAGAGGAGATTTATTAATTGACAATTTCCCAACTAAAGAAAATCTCTTTAATGCAACGTATTGGCTTTAATACCTCATTAGCAGTTTTAATTTTGTGCTTTGTTGAAGTTTTCTTTTAATTTCAGACAAGCAAGAAAGCATCGGCAGATTCCAATTAATTTTACGCCTGAAAATATTTACCTCTTAAATTTTTAATGAGAACTTAAATCACATTTTTATATGGTAACGGTTATACATGTACGTGGAACCTTAGAGAAATCTCTATTATCCACTCATCATGATAAGTTGAAAAAGAGAATAATTTGTTTTGAAGTTACATAAAAAAAAAAATCAGTTCACATTTTGTGCAGCGAAAAAACGCTGGTGAAGGGGTGAGGGGGAAATCTCACTTCCAGTTGATTTAGTTTCGGTTTGCTTAAGAGAAGGAAAAGAAAATGATGGGGGGTCACATCTCCATGACAACCAAGCACCTGTTTCAAACATATGCCGCATCTCGACGAAACGAAGAGAGAAATGGGAGGAAATTCTTTAAAATCAGGGATTAAAGAGAGCTATTATTTAAAGATTTTTTTATTTTTGATAAAAATAAGATTTGGAAAAAATAAAATTATTGCTATGTGAGGGTAATTTTTTATAAATGATTAGCATATTCTATTCATCATATTCATTAGCATTATCTATAACAGATAGCTAACACTCAAAATGACTTTTCGAACAAAATTATATTTTGATTACACATTTTTATCATCCGTGTCTAATTCGTTTTCCCTCATTCATTCCAAAATTTAAAACGTAGACGTTTAGAGCAACCTCTAGAAACACCACAAAATATTTTTAAAATATATTATACTTCTTAATGAGATGTAAAACATTATTGATGCACACAAGTAATGCATTATTGGTTAGAACAGAGGTTCCCAAACAGTTTCATCGTTTACACCCCTTGCCATATTTTTCGGTTTGGGGTAGACCCCTGCTTACCTAATATTAATTTTTTTTTCAAATTCACCAACTTAATGCATTTTTGATAGATGGTATAGATCTACTTACTTTAAAAGATTTAAATTTTTAATTGTGATGAAAGTAGTGTGAAAAACTCAAGGAAAAAAAGCAATGATAATATTAAACGTTTATTAATTAAATTAAAATTTAGTAGCTGTTACATAAAATAATTAAGCAACAAAAAAAATGACTTTAATGGGAGAGATGAATCTGATGCTCTTTAGCATATTTTTATCATTTGGCATCAATTTCATAAGTTTTAATTCTAAATATCTTTCAGTGTTTTTTGTTGTTGTTATGAAGATTGACCACTGCGCTTAAATTCGTTTTCATAAGGGAAAGTAATTAAAAATTTTCTCGGGATATTCCATAATTCAAGATAGACAGATATATGTGTTTATATTTTAATAAAATATTACTTAAATTATAATAGGAAAAACCTCTGTGTATGTGAAATATTTATTCCATTATTGAAAGTTAAAATTAAAGTTACGAACTAGTTAATTGTAATGTGTAATGCCCCCCCCCTTTTTTCCTGTTAACCTAGACCCCTTGTGGGACGCCGTAGACCTCTGGGGGTTGATAGACACGAGTTCGGAAATCACTAGGTAAGAATCATGTGATTTTTTTTTAAAAAAGGTAGCTCGAAAATATTGAATATTACTATTTTTTTCAAATTTTAATGCACTGAGTTCCAGATTTCCTTTTTCTGTTTTCCTTTTTCGCTAATTTTTACGTGATAGCCAAAATTTTTGTAGACCAATTTCGGAAAAATCATAATTTTTTAAAAATATGTTGCTATTTTAATATAATGGAATTGTTTCTTTTTTTTTAAAGTTTCGTCAAAACTGTCTGCATTCACTGTTATGAGTATCTTTTTTTTAATTTAGTAAATTGCCTAGTTAAGATTAATTTTTGAAAACATTAAGACTAATCTTAATTTTTTTAAAAAATGTTTATAGCCTGATTAGGTAAATATACTGTTCAATAATATATAATGTCTTCCTTTTATAAAAAATAAAGCATTGGTTGATTTTATGACAAACACAAAAAATTGATAAAACAGAAAAGCCATGTTTTCAAAAAATTTCACTTTTATAACGCGTAGAAATTTGTATCTGATATTAGTTTTTTTATTTTGGTCTTTGTGTATGTTTCAATGAAGATAACGTTAAAGAAACAAAGTAGAGTTATTTAACACTCATATGATGTTGAATTATTTTGTCTAAGTGTATTTATTTTATTAAGGAACATGTCCATTTGAAAGTGGACATCCACACGTTTACAATATTCCTTTTAAATTGTTCATGTTATAAATAAACTTTAAAACTTTCATTAATTTCTTTCCATATTTGTAATGAATGAATATTAATTTTCGTCCAATAGTTTTGAAATTTTGATTAAAACTTGTTTATGCAACATATATTTATTTATTTATTAAATATATTATCAAATGTAAAAACAAATTTTAAAAAGAGACTGTTCAATAAGGCATCGTTCAGTTCATTGTTATTTTTAGTATCAGAAGTATCTTTTTTCATTCTAATTGTTTTCGTGAAAGAAAATAGGTATTTGAATGAAATACTGAAAATGCTTTTTAATTGAAAGGAAAGAAGGTCAAGCTCATAATTTTTTTTCTTGCTTACTAGAAATTTTAGACAATAAATTAATAAAATTTATTAATAAAAAAATTTCCGGTATTTTATTATTCTTTTTCTCAATATTAAGGTTTTGTTTTTAAAAAATATTGGGTTTGTCGTTATAATTGAATGCAACTGAGATGTTTATAATAAAACATATTTTTGTTTGATACCATATTATCATTCACACCTCGTAAATTTATCTGGCCGTTGTTGGTTCAAAATTTTCAAATTACTGAGCTGCTTCTAATATGGACTGTCTTTTCAAAACACATCTCATAAAGCACGGTGAAACTCTTTAATGATATATTTAGTTTATTATTTAGATATATCAAACAATTGCTACAGCTTATGTATATTAAAGTTCCTTTTGACAATTGTGTGTGAAATATATATCTACATTTCTAATTATGTCTAAATATTTATAGCTGTCAATCAATATCTTTCCAATCATGAAAATAGATCTAACTTCATAAACTATCCCAATGGTTGAGTTTAGTGATTGACCAGTTCAAATTATTCTGGCTTTCACTAGACGAAAACTTTTAGGGTGTTGTTCTTCTTGTGTACACATTTAGGTAAGTTGTGTAAAAGTGTCTTTTCTCAAAAGAAACCAATTAGAATAGTTTTCTTTCGCATGATTTAGTGAGAATATTTTTCTTGTCACAGTTTTAATTTTTTACGTTATTTATTAAGTTATTCTGTGTTTGCATGCATTATTGAAAAACTAATAAATTTTAGCAATTGATGAATAACCAGTGTTCTTGTAAAAATTTAGATTTATTTCAGCTGGAATTCTTTCGATTTGAAATGATTTTCCTTCATTTTCACATTTATAAAGCTGCTCTTCGGTCGTTTGTGACGGACACGTAATTTTGAACTTTGGCCAAGTGATGAATACGACACCTGAACTTTGGTACCCCACTCTCCAAACTTTTATTCCATCCCAACGTCAAAACTTAGAGCCTCGATGGATGTAATCTACACAGTAAGACTTCAGTCGCACCAGGACTCGAACAAATGACTTGTCAATGCCGAAAAGGCCACTGAGCTGTCATGATCTCTGTCACGTGGCATAAATATTTATTTACCATTCTTGAACTTTCATTATTTATTTTGTTCCTCTTTTAAATATTGTTAAAATATTTTGAATATATTTTATTCGCTCTTTAAATAAGCCTCTACAGATATATTTTTGATTGCTAAGTCATTTTTAAGCTAATCTCGTATGTAATAAGGAGAGATTACGCTTAAAAATTTATGATATGCAATTTAGTGTTTCTCTTTTCTTCTTTAAAAACACTTAACAGTTTTATATTATTAAATTAAAAGTTTTCTAAGCCTAATTATTATTCTTATGAAGACGAACTTTTTTTCTAAGCCCAATTATTATTAGGAAAATATAAAAGTTTCTAAATCCAATTATTATTCCTATGAAGACGGAAATTTTTTTATTACAATTATGAAGCGGAAAATGAAAAATTTCTAAGTTCAATTATTATTCTTATTAAAAAAATGTAAAATTTTCAAGTCCATTTATTATTATTGTCCAATTATTATTGTAAAATGTAAAAATTTTCAAGTCCATTTATTATTATAAAAATGTAAAAATTTCCAGGCCCAATTATTATTTCCATGAAGACAAAATTTTCCAAATATAAAAATCCAATTATGGACACAAAATGTAAAATTTTCTAAATCCAATTATTATTCCTATGAAGACGAAAATTTTTCAATTATGAAAACAGAAATGTTGTAATATCTGAAAGCTGAAAAGAAATTTATTGATTACGAAAAATAATTTGTGCAACGACTCTAATGTGTGTGAACTGGATTCTTTTAATATATATAAAAAAATAAATAATGATGACGGACTTAAATAAATAATATAAATGAATTTACAATATCAAAAATGAAAAATGTAGGTAATGATCAAAATAAAGAGACAGTTTATACCTATCTGGATATTTGCAACGTTGAGCGAGAAACAACAACAAAAGGAAAACCAATTTTAGAATATTTTGAAATTCAGCTAATTTATTTTTCTTGTGAATGTATGAGGAATTAAAAAGGAATAGTTCTCTTACATTATATTATACAAATAATCTAATGCAATCTCGTAAATCTTAATTAAATAAATGGTAAGGTAAAAAATTGCTCTATGATATTTCTTTGAGATTTAAGTTTCCTAAAAAGTTCTACCAGTGTTCTTATTTATATAACCAGTAAGCTATTAATATTGATATATAAGTATTTATATTGATACCATGAGTGAAAAAAAGGCCTGTATTTTGGGACACATTAATCCAAAGCCTTTTACGTAGAATTTTTAATTAATAATCATATATATATATATATATATATTATTATTATATATATATATAATATATCTTTTTACCTGTACATTTTAAAACTAATTTAGTAATAGCTTTTAATTAGGTTTGGCCAATCTGCGGTATCCGTGCCACAGTGTGGCATGGCGGAGTTGTAAAAAAGTGGTACGTCGAGACTTACTGCAAAACTTTAAAACAAAAATAACTAACAATTTTTTTTTTTACAATTTTATTTAAATACTGCTGTCTTGGACAAAAAAATTCCTTCACAGTTTATTTGAAATACACTTAATTGAATTACAATGGAAAATTATCCTGTAGAAAATGCTCCTTCATTGTTGTGTGAACTGGCTTTCCAAAGCTTTTTTCACTCGCGATATTTTGAGATTTAAGGGAGCGTATTTTAAAATATCTTGAAGAAAACGATCAACTGCCCAATGAGTGCTTGCTACTCAAGAAGGGAGATGGCTAGGGGATTTATCTTTTCTTACCAATATTATGGGACAGTTGAATGTTTTAAATTTAAAATTACGGGGAAAAGATTGTACTTTTCCTATCTTATAGTTGGTTATATATCTTCTTCTGTGAAAAAAACTTTTGCTTCTTTCACACCCTCGATTTTGGAGAAAAAAGATTAACACATTTCATTAAAGCAAGAACTAACTACCAAGGTTAGTATTACTCCAATATTTATTAATTTAAAGATTAATTTATGATAGATTTATTTAAGATAGATTAATTAAGATAAATTAAGTAAGATAGATAAAGCAAGATAAATTAATTAAGATAGATTAATTTAAGATAGATTTAAAAATTCAATATTCATTATTACGAGATTCATTTAGTACTAGGTTCATGATTTTCAAGGTGATGATAAAATGCTGATGTTTCACAAATATTTTTTCAATTTCTCTGCAAGACCTTAATTGTTATCCACCTGAAATCCAAATCAAAATTATTGACTTACAGCACCATACTACACTGAAACCCAAATGTAAGGAATTTATTTCAAGTGCCAGTTATCCGGATTATATTAAATTTTGAAAATTTGTACAAGCAAGCAATTTTTTTTAAATTTACACGATTTGGCTGTCAGATATTCTTAGAGGTTTATGAACAAAAATGTTTTCCATTATAAACATAATAAAATCAAAATATTGCTCAAAATTAACTGCTATGCACCTAAAACAATCTAATTTTATAATCATCTTAGAGAAATAATCCTAATATATATGACTTGGCAAAAACACTCTTCAAAATTCTCACTTGCAAAAAGCCACTTAAAGCAAGTAGTGACTGTTTAATAATTATTTAGAATTAAAAGAGCTTCAGGTTCCTCATTTTTATTTTATACCTTGAAACGAGCCCAAATCCCTTCTACCCTGTGACCCAGTTAAAGGTGTGGAAGGAATTAAAAGATCGTTCGGCATGATAAATTCCAATTATTTTCTTTATCACCATCACAAAGTCAAAATTATGATTTTTACACATAGAACCAGTTGGTGTGGTGTCGTCATAGCTCAAAATTACGAGGAGAGCAACGTTCTGTCTTTTTTGACTCATTAAAATGCACTTCGTAAATGTTTTCCTTTCCATATCATAACAATTTTAATTCATGGATGATTTTTTTCCGCTACCAGAAATTTTCGTGTCCAATAAAATAACTAAGCCATTCAATTAAAAAAATTCAAGAATGAAAAATAAAAATCCTCTGTAAAAAATACATTAGTAATAAATATTTTTAGGATTCGAGACTTTGAAATGATATGTCTTTATTAAAAAAAAAATGACGAAATCTTGTTTGGCGCGGGAAAAGATTTTTATGTATTGGAGAAAAAAGAATTTAAAAAAAAGTTTTCTAGGAAACGTTTGTGTTTATTGACAAAAAATATTTCTAGAAAGTGGGCGCAACTTCATAGAAGGCAGATTTATTTATTACTTGCGGATCCAATTGATGGTTCTTGCACCAAATTTCTCGTGAGGGGTTATTTTTTTTAATCTAGAACAGTTCGTTTCTTTTCAAATTTGTGTTGGAGTTTAGTTTCTCTGTTCATTTTATTAGGGTTGTCACGAGTGAAGCATTGCTCAGTTTAAGCGGTAACCAATTGGATCCGTCGGGGTGGGTGCACGAATAAAATAAGCTTAGCGTTGCAAAAAAAATATTTTATTCTGAGGTCAAGCCTTTTTTAACATTGTCAAAATATCAATCTTTTTCCAACACTGACAATAATTTTTTCTCAAACAATCTTTATAATGATATGATCCGTTTCGTAAGACGATTAATTCCCTGGTGATAAAATATTGTTCAGGTGTTTCGAACAATTTAGAGCAGTTACATGTACCAGAGCTTTCATCGTATTTACTGTAGTAGCAATTAGAAAGATGAAATCCATTTTTACTCAGTGTTATTTTTTGTTCAATGGGATATTGCTTCAACAGTCCTTGAAATTTCATAATATCTGCTAAACGTACTAATCTTTTTCTATAAACAACAGTTGTGTGCTTTTCTTGCAAAGCTGAAATTATGTTTTTCTCTAATTCAGTGAGTAAACCGTCCTATTACACAATTACTAATAGAAACTGTCTTTCATTAGACTTTTAAATAATCCAAAAAATTGTAGAGGAAAAAAAATTTAATTATTATTATTATATATTTAATGTGTGCCATATTATTTTTTTGCTCACTTTTTGAAAACGATTGTGGAATCTATAATAAAAAGGCCAGAATTACATTTAAAGATGTTTAGAAAATTAAAATTGCAGTGATTTTTTGCGATTAAAAGATGAAATTGTGTACCTTGAGCAATGTACTGTAAACGTTTATAATGTATGGTATTTTGTACCGAGAAAAATGGCTTTTTATGGAGAAGAAGGATTAAAATATACGTTTGTTAATAGCACATTCACAGCCAAGAAACCCATTCCAATTGCTAAAGAGTATGATGATTACGCAAATAATTTGATACAAATGGGGAAAAAACTAAATTTTTGTGTTGCAAATGAATACAGAGATGGTTTCGATAAAATTGGGTTACATAGGGATAACGAGAAGGATTTGAATTTGCTTTATCCGGTTGTTAGTTTCTCCTTCGGAGCTACAAGAGACATAATTTTTAAAAGAAAGATCACGAAAATGCTTCGATTCCCTTAAAGAATGGGAGCGTTTTAATTATGTACCCCCTCTCCTACAAATGATTTTTGGTACCATGAAATACCAATTAGAAAAAGGGTTAAGGAGCCGAGAATTATTTTCCCCTTTAGAAGAATCCAGCACAAATCATTAGAAAGGTTTTTAAGAAGTCAGCAATCAATTAGAGAAACAAATATTCATACACTGCCATGGGGCCTCTCGTAAGAGCCTGAATGATTCTCAAAGCTACGGCTACCGACCTTTGCCACAATTCGGCACAGTAGAGAAGTTTTTATAAATAATTAGATTTACATGTCAAAATTGCGATTTCATAGAACCATTCTGTCAGAGAATTTTGTTATTCTGATTACATAATTATTTTACTCCAATAAAAGTTTAAGATGCAATTTTCTTAGTTTGTAAGTTTTCCGTATGCTCTTTGCGTTTCAAATATACGTCTTTGAAATTTGTGATATAATTTGTGCATCTAAAAATATTTAATGGATTGAATGCGTGATATTTCATAGAGTTATCTTTTTCATCATTCCGTGAACATTTTGTTATTCTAAAACAAAAACTCATGCTCGAGAATCCTTTTTAAAAATAGCTTAACAAATTACAATTTTTAATAGTTTTTTAAAAATATATTTATATTGTGAAATCGAT
>BMAO01032792.1:0-29521 GCA_019973975.1 Trichonephila clavata
TTAAAGCGAAAATGGTTGGCGGAAGCAGAGAAATTCTTTGAAGACACAATAAATACGTCAGCTTTCTAAATGAATACGGTGTCTGTAGACAAAATGAAGTTGTGTGTCGTCATCCTGAGCAAGGACAGTTTCCTAAGACAGGGTAAAGATGTGCGTCTGTACTAGTAATGAATGATGGTGTCCAAAGACAAGGAAAAGGTATACGGAATACAATATAAACGTGAGCTCCTCAAACGAGAACAGTTTCCAAGACAAGGTCATGCTATGAGACAGTCTCCTAAATGAAGGCGCTCTCCAAAGACAAGGTAATGCTATGAGTCAGCATCCTAAATGAGGACGGTCTTCTATAAGACCAGGCGTAAAGACTACTGAGTCAGCATCCTAAAATAAATCAGAGGAACCGAGTCCTTTAAAGACAGGGTAAAGCTATGAGTCAGCCATCCTTAAATGTAGGGACGGTCTTTAGATAGCTTGAGCACCTAATTAGGCGGTTTAAGGACAGTATAGAGTCAGCATCCTAAATGAGGATGGTCTCCAAAGACGGGGTAAAGGCAAATGGATACAATAAAAGCGTGAGCTTCCTAAGCGACGACGGTTTCCTAAGAAAAAAATAAAGCTATATTAATATAATAAAAAAACGCCAGATTCTCTTAAGCGAAAATGGTTGGCGGAAGCAGAGAAATTCTTTGAAGACACAATAAATACGTCAGCTTTCTAAATGAATACGGTGTCTGTAGACAAAATGAAGTTGTGTGTCGTCATCCTGAGAAGGACAGTTTCCTAAGACAGGGTAAAGATGTGCGTCTGTACTAGTAATGAATGATGGCGTCCAAAGACAGGGCAAAGGTATACGGAATACAATATAAACGTGAGCTCCTCAAACGAGAACAGTTTCCAAGACAAGGTCATGCTATGAGACAGTCTCCTAAATGAAGGCGCTCTCCAAAGACAAGTAATGCTATGAGTCAGCATCCTAAATGAGGACGGTCTTCAAAGACAGTGTAAAGCTATGAGTCAGCATCCAAAATAAGCACGATCTTTAATCACAGGGTAAAGCTATGAGTCAGCATCTTAAATGAGGACGGTCTTTAAAGATGAGGAAAAGCTATGTGTCAGCATCCTAAATTAGGGCGGTCTTTAAGGACAGGGTAAAGCAATGAGTCAGCATCCTAAATGAGGATGGTCTCCAAAGACGGGGTAAAGGCAAATGGATACAATAAAAGCGTGAGCTTCCTAAGCGACGACGGTTTCCTAAGAAAAAAATAAAGCTATATTAATATAATAAAAAAACGCCAGATTCTCTTAAGCGAAAATGGTTGGCGGAAGCAGAGAAATTCTTTGAAGACACAATAAATACGTCAGCTTTCTAAATGAATACGGTGTCTGTAGACAAAATGAAGTTGTGTGTCGTCATCCTGAGCAAGGACAGTTTCCTAAGACAGGGTAAAGATGTGCGTCTGTACTAGTAATGAATGATGGTGTCCAAAGACAGGGCAAAGGTATACGGAATACAATATAAACGTGAGCTCCTCAAGCGAGAACAGTTTCCAAGACAAGGTCATGCTATGAGACAGTCTCCTAAATGAAGACGCTCTCCAAAGACAAGGTAATGCTATGAGTCAGCATCCTAAATGAGGACGGTCTTCAAAGACAGGGTAAAGCTATGAGTCAGCATCCAAAATAAGGACGATCTTTAAAGACAGGGTAAAGCTATGAGTCAGCATCTTAAATGAGGATGGTCTCCAAAGACGGGGTAAAGGCAAATGGATACAATAAAAGCGTGAGCTTCCTAAGCGACGACGGTTTCCTAAGAAAAAAATAAAGCTATATTAATATAATAAAAAAACGCCAGATTCTCTTAACCCTCTGAGTGTTCATCCTTGTCCTGAAAAATCATTCCGAAAGCGTTTACTTCTTTTTGAGAATTCCTTCGAAAGTGCAACACATTTAATTCCTTTCCCCTTTAAAGTTAGCGGGAGGTCTACAGGGGAAGATTTTATTACTCAGTTCGGCCTCTTTGTTACTTTAAAACCAGGAGAAAACTCGTCCACAGCTGTGACGTTGCCTTGTGCGAATTTTGGGTGGAAAAAGCGGGTCCACGGTTGTTTGATCGGTTAAGTCACAATAAAAGTGAAGAGTTAAAAAAAAAACTCGAAAGAAAGAAACTTGTTACAAAAGTTGAAAAATACTTGTTTATTTTAAACAAAACAAAATTTAAAAAAATTAATTTAAGAAAAATAAACTATTTTGGACTAACGATTTGAGCCAGGAAAAAGTACCTTGTATTTATTGTGGAATATGAGACTAAGAAAACACAAATACATCGTAATGTTTTTTAAAAAGTAACTATGTAAAAAAGAGTAAAAGTGACCATCTCTCTCTCTTTTTAAACAAAAAGAGGATAAATGAAGTATCGTTACATACGACGATTATGTTTATGAAATGAAATCAATCTTCCTCTATTCAATTATATTTTAAATTTAAAGTAACATAAAGAGGGATTTCAATACTTTTAATTTATATATATTTTAATCCTATAAATGATGTTTTTATGTTAAATTAATTTTTCGGAAAAAATCTAAATTTTATTTCATAGTCAAACAACTTGTACTAAGCAAAAATACCTTCTTTACATAGGCATTTGTGACGGAGCAAAAAGCAAATTTAGTCAAATTTTTTATTTTTATTTTAATGGGAATATATTTTTCTTCAAAATGGTAAAAGTATTTCTAACCATTTTCTATTAAAATTTAATTTTTTATTTTTCTGTTTCTTTAGTGTTAAACGGAAAATTCACCGATAAATACAACTTTCACACAATTCAATCATTACAAATTCTAATGAGAAAAAAACTTCTCCCAATTAATTTTGTCTTTCAAAACAGTACACTTAAAACAATTTTGCTCAGTGAAGCTAACCGACAATTCCGCAGTGTATTCATATTTATTTTTTAAAAAAAAATAACATTCGGAAATGCTGTATTCAATTTTTTGAGTATAAAAAAATAATGCCTGCTGTGGAGAAGACAGAGAATGAGATGTGATGTATGGTTTTGAAAGAATGTTTTCGTACATGTAGAGTATTTTTGAAAATTTAAATATCACCAAAGCTGATCATATGATTGTAAATGAGTCTTATTTTAGAATGTGAGCTGTGGGGTATCAAAATAAACATTTTACTTTTAAATAGCCAAGGAGTTTATACTCAATATCCTCTTCATAAAATTGCTTACAACTTTTATTCAAATTGTAAAGGAACTGAAATATAAATATCTGACTTACTCCAGTCAAAAATATTCATATTATGTGAAAATACTGTTCCTCCACTTATTTAAGTACGTTTATAAGCTATAGCCCAAAGCAATATTTTATTTTTATAAACGAGGCACAAAAATTCAGTTATAAAAATATATTTTTCATTTTAGAACATATAAACCGTACACGGATTGTAAGACCATTTCTAAAATACTAAGAGTTTTTAGAGGAACAAAAACATATAATTTTGGGTAGTTCAAATTTTAATATAATACGCAAATATATATATTACTAAGCAAATACGTTTGACAAGAAAAAAGTAATTTATTTAAATCTTGTATTGCATGAATAAAATAAATCAAAGATCCTCCTGAAATAAACACAATTGAAGGGAAAATGTTTAATTTGCAATCGATAGCATATAAACGTTTCTGTTAGAGGTATCCCCGAAGTGACGCAATCCTATTCGGTAAAAAATAAAACTTACTGCTGGAATCATACAATTTCCTAATGAATGGGTGAATCCGAATATTTTTTTCATTTGAACTGTTTGGACGGAAATGGCTAAATAGGAACATTTAATAATTTACAAAATTAACCGTTATAGTTTATATAATTTCTTAAGATTACAAAAGGTGTATTTCGGAAGCATAAGTTTTAATAGGAGTAGGGCTTATGAAAAGTAGAACAAATATATCTGAAGAACTATGGTTTGTTACCTTAAATATTGTGAGTGAGTGAGTGATTTTGGGGTTTATTGGCGCAAGAGCCGATTTCGGCTATACTGCACCAAACATTTGTTTTAATATCTGTGGTCTAGACGGGAAGAGAGAAAGAAAGAATGAATTGAATGACAAGAAAGAGGGTCGAAAATAGAGAAGGATCACTAGGGTACCCCGGGTTCGTGAAGCCCGTGTTTGCCAAAGACAGTAAACCCCGTGGGAAAAGGAAAAGATCACTAGGGCACCTCGGGATTGTGACACCCGTACTCACCTAAAGAAGGTGAGCCCCCTGAGGGGCTTAAATATTGTGAAACACAACAAAGTATATTGGAAATCAATTCCCCAATTCATGTTAATAAAAATGTATGAAAAAACTGCAAGACTTATTTTTGTATTTGTAATTATTATAATTTTTCCTGAAAACTGCAATTTCTTGTGCGGCACCCATCAAAACCGCTGGGCCCTCACTTTTTGCCCAGCTCACCCCTACCTAAACCAGCTCTGCTCTAGCAAGTGAAAATGCCGTCTTCTGTTTATCAAGGTTATGCATTGCAGACTGCATCCTGTATGTTAGATGTTCGTTTTTTTCTTCTACGTCAATCTGTTAAAATCTGAATTTAAAATTATATGAAATTCTTAACATTCGCAACAATGCCCTTTATAATTTTTTTAATAGTATATGAATGCGTCTTCAAACATTACATTACATTTATGTTGACTTTTTAATTAATATTAAGTATAACTTAACGCAGAGATTTTCTGAATTTTAAAATAGATAGTTCAAAAACTCTTGTATATATGATCATAATTTTTCATTCCTGTGTTTTAGCTTCTCAGTAGTGCTTCTACTTAAAAATTTATTGTATATTCATCAAATTTTTGCAGCATAATTTTTGCTCTTAACATACAGTTTTAACCGGAATTGTATGAAATTTACGAAATGCATTAAAATGCTTAAGATTCTTATGTTAAAATTTTAATTTAATATTTTATTCGAAGAATTGTTAGTACTTATTTTAAATAATTTTTAACTGAGTATGTACATAAATATTTTTTTCTGAAATTTCAAATACAATTTCTAACATAAAATTCCTAGTTTTGTATGAAAATCTGGATATTTTCTGAATGGTTAATTATAATAGATATCCAGATTTTAATTACTTGTTCTTCAGTTAGCTTTAAAAAAATAAATATTTAGAAATTTTGCATAAACAAATATGTTTAAAAAATTTTTTCAAATTTATCTTTATATTTATTTATATGCGTAAATGTCAACTGTAAATGTATCCGAATATTTTTAATTACTATTTATTCAAATATTCAAGGTTAAAAATATGAATTGGTATAAAAAACCCCTCATTCATGTTTTCTCTGAAGTAAACTGAAACTCAAGCATTTTTTTTAATTCAAATATAATTTGGTGTATTGTAACAATACGCGCCCTGAACACCTGGCTTTAAAATTAAAAATAAATAAATAATGGATCTGAATTAGTTTTTTCATTATTATTTTTATGAAAGCGTAAGAATTTTTTACAAATAATTTGATGCAAAAGTTTAAAAATTATTCATTTTTAGTAGTTGGAAAGTTTAAAAGGTTTTAAATTTCGAAGCGTTCGGTTTCTTATTAACTTTTTTGACACCTTATAATGAAATAATCATGGTTTAAAAACTGAAAACATTGGTTAAGAGAAGAAAAATGAAGCAATTAAATATAGTTCTAGATATTATATAGAGATTTATATATTTTAAAAACTTCTTTTTCCGTTTCATCATTTTAAGATGAAGAAAATAATACGAGTTAATCAAATAAAGAGAATATACTTAAAAAGTTATTTGTCCAACTATATAAAATAGCAGATTACAGTCCCAACTTATTAAAACTTCAAATTAATATAAAATCAAAAGTGAGTTATATAATATTTTATTTATACGTTGGAACATTTTTCAAAACTTGAAAAAAAAAAGTTAAATTGCTACAAGTGCAAAAAGAATTTATTTAATTCAAACGCAATAATATCTCAAATGAAGCTAAATTACAAACACTATAACTTATAGTTCGTTCACTAAGGTGTCTAAAGAAATTCTTCCCAACTTTTTTACGATTGCTTCAGGGTCAAAACGCAGGGTTCCCCGAGAGCTGTAAAACTTCTTGTCAGTGACCATTGTGTCCCTACAACCCTCCCTAATTATCTTTCATGGTGTTAAACCATAAAAGAGGGGAAAGGATTTCAGAAAAACACGGCCTACCCGCTTTTGAAGCACTCTCTTGAAGTGAGAAAAAGACGTGTGGTGCGTTTTCGAAGCATCTCTAGACGTGCGGAAAAAGACGTTCAAACCGCTAAGAGGGTTAAGCGAAAATGGTTGGCGGAATCAGAGAAATGCTTTGAAGACACAATAAATACGTCAGCTTTCTAAATGAATACGGTGTCTGTAGACAAAATGAAGTTGTGTGTCGTCATCCTGAGCAAGGACAGTTTCCTAAGACAGGGTAAAGATGTGCGTCTGTACTAGTAATGAATGATGGTGTCCAAAGACAGGGCAAAGGTATACGGAATACAATATAAACGTGAGCTCCTCAAGCGAGAACAGTTTCCAAGACAAGGTCATGCTATGAGACAGTCTCCTAAATGAAGGCGCTCTCCAAAGACAAGGTAATGCTATGAGTCAGCATCCTAAATGAGGACGGTCTTCAAAGACAGGGTAAAGCTAAGAGTCAGCATCCAAAATAAGCACGATCTTTAATCACAGGGTAAAGCTCTGAGTCAGCATCTTAAATGAGGACGGTCTTTAAAGATGAGGAAAAGCTATGTGTCAGCATCCTAAATTAGGGCGGTCTTTAAGGACAGGGTAAAGCAATGAGTCAGCATCCTAAATGAGGATGGTCTCCAAAGACGGGGTAAAGGCAAATGGATACAATAAAAGCGTGAGCTTCCTAAGCGATGACGGTTTCCTAAGAAAAAAATAAAGCTATATTAATATAATAAAAAAACGCCAGATTCTCTTAAGCGAAAATGGTTGGCGGAAGCAGAGAAATTCTTTGAAGACACAATAAATACGTCAGCTTTCTAAATGAATACGGTGTCTGTAGACAAAATGAAGTTGTGTGTCGTCATCCTGAGAAAGGACAGTTTCCTAAGACAGGGTAAAGATGTGCGTCTGTACTAGTAATGAATGATGGCGTCCAAAGACAGGGCAAAGGTATACGGAATACAATATAAACGTGAGCTCCTCAAGCGAGAACAGTTTCCAAGACAAGGTCATGCTATGAGACAGTCTCCTAAATGAAGGCGCTCTCCAAAGACAAGGTAATGCTAAATGAGGACGGTCTTCAAAGACAGGGTAAAGCTAAGAGTCAGCATCCAAAATAAGGACGATCTTTAAAGACAGGGTAAAGCTATGAGTCAGCATCTTAAATGAGGACGGTCTTTAAAGATGGGGAAAAGCTATGTGTCAGCATCCTAAATTAGGGCGGTCTTTAAGGACAGGGTAAAGCAATGAGTCAGCATCCTAAATGAGGATGGTCTCCAAAGACGGGGTAAAGGCAAATGGATACAATAAAAGCGTGAGCTTCCTAAGCGACGACGGTTTCCTAAGAAAAAAATAAAGCTATATTAATATAATAAAAAAACGCCAGATTCTCTTAAGCGAAAATGGTTGGCGGAAGCAGAGAAATTCTTTGAAGACACAATAAATACGTCAGCTTTCTAAATGAATACGGTGTCTGTAGACAAAATGAAGTTGTGTGTCGTCATCCTGAGCAAGGACAGTTTCCTAAGACAGGGTAAAGATGTGCGTCTGTACTAGTAATGAATGATGGCGTCCAAAGACAGGGCAAAGGTATACGGAATACAATATAAACGGGAGCTCCTCAAGCGAGAACAGTTTCCAAGACAAGGTCATGCTATGAGACAGTCTCCTAAATGAAGGCGCTCTCCAAAGACAAGGTAATGCTATGAGTCAGCATCCTAAATGAGGACGGTCTTCAAAGGCAGTGTAAAGCTATGAGTCAGCATCCAAAATAAGCACGATCTTTAAAGACAGGGTAAAGCTATGAGTCAGCATCTTAAATGAGGACGGTCTTTAAAGATGAGGAAAAGCTATGTGTCAGCATCCTAAATTAGGGCGGTCTTTAAGGACAGGGTAAAGCAATGAGTCAGCATCCTAAATGAGGATGGTCTCCAAAGACGGGGTAAAGGCAAATGGATACAATAAAAGCGTGAGCTTCCTAAGCGACGACGGTTTCCTAAGAAAAAAATAAAGCTATATTAATATAATAAAAAAACGCCAGATTCTCTTAAGCGAAAATGGTTGGCGGAAGCAGAGAAATTCTTTGAAGACACAATAAATACGTCAGCTTTCTAAATGAATACGGTGTCTGTAGACAAAATGAAGTTGTGTGTCGTCATCCTGAGCAAGGACAGTTTCCTAAGACAGGGTAAAGATGTGCGTCTGTACTAGTAATGAATGATGGTGTCCAAAGACAGGGCAAAGGTATACGGAATACAATATAAACGTGAGCTCCTCAAGCGAGAACAGTTTCCAAGACAAGGTCATGCTATGAGACAGTCTCCTAAATGAAGACGCTCTCCAAAGACAAGGTAATGCTATGAGTCAGCATCCTAAATGAGGACGGTCTTCAAAGACAGGGTAAAGCTATGAGTCAGCATCAAAAATAAGGACGATCTTTAAAGACAGGGTAAAGCTATGAGTCAGCATCTTAAATGAGGATGGTCTCCAAAGACGGGGTAAAGGCAAATGGATACAATAAAAGCGTGAGCTTCCTAAGCGACGACGGTTTCCTAAGAAAAAAATAAAGCTATATTAATATAATAAAAAAACGCCAGATTCTCTTAACCCTCTGAGTGTTCATCCTTGTCCTGAAAAATCATTCCGAAAGCGTTTACTTCCTTTTTGAGAATTCCTTCGAAAGTGCAACACATTTAATTCCTTTCCCCTTTAAAGTTAGCGGGAGGTCTACAGGGGAAGATTTTATTACTCAGTTCGGCCTCTTTGTTACTTTAAAACCAGGAGAAAACTCGTCCACAGCTGTGACGTTGCCTTGTGCGAATTTTGGGTGGAAAAAGCGGGTCCACGGGTTGTTTGATCGGTTAAGTCACAATAAAAGTGAAGAGTTAAAAAAAAAAACTCGAAAGAAAGAAACTTGTTACAAAAGTTGAAAAATACTTGTTTATTTTAAACAAAACAAAATTTAAAAAAATTAATTTAAGAAAAATAAACTATTTTGGACTAACGATTTGAGCCAGGAAAAAGTACCTTGTATTTATTGTGGAATATGAGACTAAGAAAACACAAATACATCGTAATGTTTTTTAAAAAGTAACTATGTAAAAAAGAGTAAAAGTGACCATCTCTCTCTCTTTTTAAACAAAAAGAGGATAAATGAAGTATCGTTACATACGACGATTATGTTTATGAAATGAAATCAATCTTCCTCTATTCAATTATAT
This sequence comes from Trichonephila clavata, assembly GCA_019973975.1. Lineage (NCBI taxonomy): Eukaryota > Metazoa > Arthropoda > Arachnida > Araneae > Nephilidae > Trichonephila > Trichonephila clavata. The sequence continues at coordinate 9,447 of BMAO01032792.1, forward strand.
TTTAAATTTAAAGTAACATAAAGAGGGATTTCAATACTTTTAATTTATATATATTTTAATCCTATAAATGATGTTTTTATGTTAAATTAATTTTTCGGAAAAAATCTAAATTTTATTTCATAGTCAAACAACTTGTACTAAGCAAAAATACCTTCTTTACATAGGCATTTGTGACGGAGCAAAAAGCAAATTTAGTCAAATTTTTTATTTTTATTTTAATGGGAATATATTTTTCTTCAAAATGGTAAAAGTATTTCTAACCATTTTCTATTAAAATTTAATTTTTTATTTTTCTGTTTCTTTAGTGTTAAACGGAAAATTCACCGATAAATACAACTTTCACACAATTCAATCATTACAAATTCTAATGAGAAAAAAACTTCTCCCAATTAATTTTGTCTTTCAAAACAGTACACTTAAAACAATTTTGCTCAGTGAAGCTAACCGACAATTCCGCAGTGTATTCATATTTATTTTTTAAAAAAAATAACATTCGGAAATGCTGTATTCAATTTTTTGAGTATAAAAAAATAATGCCTGCTGTGGAGAAGACAGAGAATGAGATGTGATGTATGGTTTTGAAAGAATGTTTTCGTACATGTAGAGTATTTTTGAAAATTTAAATATCACCAAAGCTGATCATATGATTGTAAATGAGTCTTATTTTAGAATGTGAGCTGTGGGGTATCAAAATAAACATTTTACTTTTAAATAGCCAAGGAGTTTATACTCAATATCCTCTTCATAAAATTGCTTACAACTTTTATTCAAATTGTAAAGGAACTGAAATATAAATATCTGACTTACTCCAGTCAAAAATATTCATATTATGTGAAAATACTGTTCCTCCACTTATTTAAGTACGTTTATAAGCTATAGCCCAAAGCAATATTTTATTTTTATAAACGAGGCACAAAAATTCAGTTATAAAAATATATTTTTCATTTTAGAACATATAAACCGTACACGGATTGTAAGACCATTTCTAAAATACTAAGAGTTTTTAGAGGAACAAAAACATATAATTTTGGGTAGTTCAAATTTTAATATAATACGCAAATATATATATTACTAAGCAAATACGTTTGACAAGAAAAAAGTAATTTATTTAAATCTTGTATTGCATGAATAAAATAAATCAAAGATCCTCCTGAAATAAACACAATTGAAGGGAAAATGTTTAATTTGCAATCGATAGCATATAAACGTTTCTGTTAGAGGTATCCCCGAAGTGACGCAATCCTATTCGGTAAAAAATAAAACTTACTGCTGGAATCATACAATTTCCTAATGAATGGGTGAATCCGAATATTTTTTTCATTTGAACTGTTTGGACGGAAATGGCTAAATAGGAACATTTAATAATTTACAAAATTAACCGTTATAGTTTATATAATTTCTTAAGATTACAAAAGGTGTATTTCGGAAGCATAAGTTTTAATAGGAGTAGGGCTTATGAAAAGTAGAACAAATATATCTGAAGAACTATGGTTTGTTACCTTAAATATTGTGAGTGAGTGAGTGATTTTGGGGTTTATTGGCGCAAGAGCCGATTTCGGCTATACTGCACCAAACATTTGTTTTAATATCTGTGGTCTAGACGGGAAGAGAGAAAGAAAGAATGAATTGAATGACAAGAAAGAGGGTCGAAAATAGAGAAGGATCACTAGGGTACCCCGGGTTCGTGAAGCCCGTGTTTGCCAAAGACAGTAAACCCCGTGGGAAAAGGAAAAGATCACTAGGGCACCTCGGGATTGTGACACCCGTACTCACCTAAAGAAGGTGAGCCCCCTGAGGGGCTTAAATATTGTGAAACACAACAAAGTATATTGGAAATCAATTCCCCAATTCATGTTAATAAAAATGTATGAAAAAACTGCAAGACTTATTTTTGTATTTGTAATTATTATAATTTTTCCTGAAAACTGCAATTTCTTGTGCGGCACCCATCAAAACCGCTGGGCCCTCACTTTTTGCCCAGCTCACCCCTACCTAAACCAGCTCTGCTCTAGCAAGTGAAAATGCCGTCTTCTGTTTATCAAGGTTATGCATTGCAGACTGCATCCTGTATGTTAGATGTTCGTTTTTTTCTTCTACGTCAATCTGTTAAAATCTGAATTTAAAATTATATGAAATTCTTAACATTCGCAACAATGCCCTTTATAATTTTTTTAATAGTATATGAATGCGTCTTCAAACATTACATTACATTTATGTTGACTTTTTAATTAATATTAAGTATAACTTAACGCAGAGATTTTCTGAATTTTAAAATAGATAGTTCAAAAACTCTTGTATATATGATCATAATTTTTCATTCCTGTGTTTTAGCTTCTCAGTAGTGCTTCTACTTAAAAATTTATTGTATATTCATCAAATTTTTGCAGCATAATTTTTGCTCTTAACATACAGTTTTAACCGGAATTGTATGAAATTTACGAAATGCATTAAAATGCTTAAGATTCTTATGTTAAAATTTTAATTTAATATTTTATTCGAAGAATTGTTAGTACTTATTTTAAATAATTTTTAACTGAGTATGTACATAAATATTTTTTTCTGAAATTTCAAATACAATTTCTAACATAAAATTCCTAGTTTTGTATGAAAATCTGGATATTTTCTGAATGGTTAATTATAATAGATATCCAGATTTTAATTACTTGTTCTTCAGTTAGCTTTAAAAAAATAAATATTTAGAAATTTTGCATAAACAAATATGTTTAAAAATTTTTTTCAAATTTATCTTTATATTTATTTATATGCGTAAATGTCAACTGTAAATGTATCCGAATATTTTTAATTACTATTTATTCAAATATTCAAGGTTAAAAATATGAATTGGTATAAAAAACCCCTCATTCATGTTTTCTCTGAAGTAAACTGAAACTCAAGCATTTTTTTTAATTCAAATATAATTTGGTGTATTGTAACAATACGCGCCCTGAACACCTGGCTTTAAAATTAAAAATAAATAAATAATGGATCTGAATTAGTTTTTTCATTATTATTTTTATGAAAGCGTAAGAATTTTTTACAAATAATTTGATGCAAAAGTTTAAAAATTATTCATTTTTAGTAGTTGGAAAGTTTAAAAGGTTTTAAATTTCGAAGCGTTCGGTTTCTTATTAACTTTTTTGACACCTTATAATGAAATAATCATGGTTTAAAAACTGAAAACATTGGTTAAGAGAAGAAAAATGAAGCAATTAAATATAGTTCTAGATATTATATAGAGATTTATATATTTTAAAAACTTCTTTTTCCGTTTCATCATTTTAAGATGAAGAAAATAATACGAGTTAATCAAATAAAGAGAATATACTTAAAAAGTTATTTGTCCAACTATATAAAATAGCAGATTACAGTCCCAACTTATTAAAACTTCAAATTAATATAAAATCAAAAGTGAGTTATATAATATTTTATTTATACGTTGGAACATTTTTCAAAACTTGAAAAAAAAAAGTTAAATTGCTACAAGTGCAAAAAGAATTTATTTAATTCAAACGCAATAATATCTCAAATGAAGCTAAATTACAAACACTATAACTTATAGTTCGTTCACTAAGGTGTCTAAAGAAATTCTTCCCAACTTTTTTACGATTGCTTCAGGGTCAAAACGCAGGGTTCCCCGAGAGCTGTAAAACTTCTTGTCAGTGACCATTGTGTCCCTACAACCCTCCCTAATTATCTTTCATGGTGTTAAACCATAAAAGAGGGGAAAGGATTTCAGAAAAACACGGCCTACCCGCTTTTGAAGCACTCTCTTGAAGTGAGAAAAAGACGTGTGGTGCGTTTTCGAAGCATCTCTAGACGTGCGGAAAAAGACGTTCAAACCGCTAAGAGGGTTAAGCGAAAATGGTTGGCGGAATCAGAGAAATGCTTTGAAGACACAATAAATACGTCAGCTTTCTAAATGAATACGGTGTCTGTAGACAAAATGAAGTTGTGTGTCGTCATCCTGAGCAAGGACAGTTTCCTAAGACAGGGTAAAGATGTGCGTCTGTACTAGTAATGAATGATGGTGTCCAAAGACAGGGCAAAGGTATACGGAATACAATATAAACGTGAGCTCCTCAAGCGAGAACAGTTTCCAAGACAAGGTCATGCTATGAGACAGTCTCCTAAATGAAGGCGCTCTCCAAAGACAAGGTAATGCTATGAGTCAGCATCCTAAATGAGGACGGTCTTCAAAGACAGGGTAAAGCTAAGAGTCAGCATCCAAAATAAGCACGATCTTTAATCACAGGGTAAAGCTCTGAGTCAGCATCTTAAATGAGGACGGTCTTTAAAGATGAGGAAAAGCTATGTGTCAGCATCCTAAATTAGGGCGGTCTTTAAGGACAGGGTAAAGCAATGAGTCAGCATCCTAAATGAGGATGGTCTCCAAAGACGGGGTAAAGGCAAATGGATACAATAAAAGCGTGAGCTTCCTAAGCGATGACGGTTTCCTAAGAAAAAAATAAAGCTATATTAATATAATAAAAAAACGCCAGATTCTCTTAAGCGAAAATGGTTGGCGGAAGCAGAGAAATTCTTTGAAGACACAATAAATACGTCAGCTTTCTAAATGAATACGGTGTCTGTAGACAAAATGAAGTTGTGTGTCGTCATCCTGAGCAAGGACAGTTTCCTAAGACAGGGTAAAGATGTGCGTCTGTACTAGTAATGAATGATGGTGTCCAAAGACAGGGCAAAGGTATACGGAATACAATATAAACGTGAGCTCCTCAACGAGAACAGTTTCCAAGACAAGGTCATGCTATGAGACAGTCTCCTAAATGAAGGCGCTCTCCAAAGACAAGGTAATGCTATGAGTCAGCATCCTAAATGAGGACGGTCTTCAAAGACAGGGTAAAGCTATGAGTCAGCATCCAAAATAAGGACGATCTTTAAAGACAGGGTAAAGCTATGAGTCAGCATCTTAAATGAGGACGGTCTTTAAAGATGGGGAAAAGCTATGTGTCAGCATCCTAAATTAGGGCGGTCTTTAAGGACAGGGTAAAGCAATGAGTCAGCATCCTAAATGAGGATGGTCTCCAAAGACGGGGTAAAGGCAAATGGATACAATAAAAGCGTGAGCTTCCTAAGCGACGACGGTTTCCTAAGAAAAAAATAAAGCTATATTAATATAATAAAAAAACGCCAGATTCTCTTAAGCGAAAATGGTTGGCGGAAGCAGAGAAATTCTTTGAAGACACAATAAATACGTCAGCTTTCTAAATGAATACGGTGTCTGTAGACAAAATGAAGTTGTGTGTCGTCATCCTGAGCAAGGACAGTTTCCTAAGACAGGGTAAAGATGTGCGTCTGTACTAGTAATGAATGATGGTGTCCAAAGACAGGGCAAAGGTATACGGAATACAATATAAACGTGAGCTCCTCAAACGAGAACAGTTTCCAAGACAAGGTCATGCTATGAGACAGTCTCCTAAATGAAGGCGCTCTCCAAAGACAAGGTAATGCTATGAGTCAGCATCCTAAATGAGGACGGTCTTCAAAGACAGGGTAAAGCTATGAGTCAGCATCCAAAATAAGGACGATCTTTAAAGACAGGGTAAAGCTATGAGTCAGCATCTTAAATGAGGACGGTCTTTAAAGATGAGGAAAAGCTATGTGTCAGCATCCTAAATTAGGGCGGTCTTTAAGGACAGGGTAAAGCAATGAGTCAGCATCCTAAATGAGGATGGTCTCCAAAGACGGGGTAAAGGCAAATGGATACAATAAAAGCGTGAGCTTCCTAAGCGACGACGGTTTCCTAAGAAAAAAATAAAGCTATATTAATATAATAAAAAAACGCCAGATTCTCTTAAGCGAAATGGTTGGCGGAAGCAGAGAAATTCTTTGAAGACACAATAAATACGTCAGCTTTCTAAATGAATACGGTGTCTGTAGACAAAATGAAGTTGTGTGTCGTCATCCTGAGCAAGGACAGTTTCCTAAGACAGGGTAAAGATGTGCGTCTGTACTAGTAATGAATGATGGGTCCAAAGACAGGCAAAGGTATACGGAATACAATATAAACGTGAGCTCCTCAAACGAGAACAGTTTCCAAGACAAGGTCATGCTATGAGACAGTCTCCTAAATGAAGGCGCTCTCCAAAGACAAGGTAATGCTATGAGTCAGCATCCTAAATGAGGACGGTCTTCAAAGACAGTGTAAAGCTATGAGTCAGCATCCAAAATAAGCACGATCTTTAATCACAGGGTAAAGCTTGAGTCAGCATCTTAAATGAGGATGGTCTTAAAGATGGGAAAACTATGGTCACACCTAATTAGGCGGTCTTTAAGGACAGGTAAAGCATGAGTCAGCATCCTAAATGAGGATGGTCTCCAAAGACGGGTAAAGGCAAATGGATACAATAAAAGCGTGAGCTTCCTAAGCGACGACGGTTTCCTAAGAAAAAAATAAAGCTATATTAATATAATAAAAAAACGCCAGATTCTCTTAAGCGAAATGGTTGGCGGAAGCAGAGAAATTCTTTGAAGACACAATAATACGTCAGCTTTCTAAATGAATACGGTGTCTGTAGACAAAATGAAGTTGTGTGTCGTCATCCTGAGCAAGGACAGTTTCCTAAGACAGGGTAAAGATGTGCGTCTGTACTAGTAATGAATGATGGTGTCCAAAGACAGGGCAAAGGTATACGGAATACAATATAAACGTGAGCTCCTCAAGCGAGAACAGTTTCCAAGACAAGGTCATGCTATGAGACAGTCTCCTAAATGAAGACGCTCTCCAAAGACAAGGTAATGCTATGAGTCAGCATCCTAAATGAGGACGGTCTTCAAAGACAGGTAAAGCTATGAGTCAGCATCCAAAATAAGGACGATCTTTAAAGACAGGGTAAAGCTATGAGTCAGCATCTTAAATGAGGATGGTCTCCAAAGACGGGGTAAAGGCAAATGGATACAATAAAAGCGTGAGCTTCCTAAGCGACGACGGTTTCCTAAGAAAAAAATAAAGCTATATTAATATAATAAAAAAACGCCAGATTCTCTTAACCTCTGAGTGTTCATCCTTGCCTGAAAAATCATCCGAAAGCGTTTACTCTTTTTGAGAATTCCTTCGAAAGTGCAACACATTTAATTCCTTCCCTTTAAAGTAGCGGAGGTCTACAGGGAAGATTTTATTACTCAGTTCGGCCTCTTTGTTACTTTAAAACAGGAGAAAACTCGTCCACAGCTGTGACGTTGCCTTGTGCGAATTTGTGGAAAAGCGGGTCCACGTTGTTTGATCGGTTAAGTCACAATAAAAGTGAAGAGTTAAAAAAAAAACTCGAAAGAAAGAAACTTGTTACAAAAGTGAAAATACTGTTATTTAAACAAAACAAAATAAAAAAATTTAAGAAAATAAACTATTTGACTAACGATTTGACCAAAAAAGTACCTTGTATTTATGTGGAATATGGACTAAGAAACACAAATACATCGTAATTTTTAAAAATAACTATGTAAAAAAGAGTAAAAGTGACCATTCTCTCTCTTTTTAAACAAAAAGAGATAAATGATATCGTACATAACGACGAGTTATGTTTATGAAATGAAATCAATCTTCTCTATCAATTAATTAAATTTAAAGAACATAAAGAGGGATTTCAATACTTTAAGTTTATATATTTTAATCCTATAATGATGTTTTATGTTAATTAATTTTTCGGAAAAATCTAATTTTATTCATAGTCAAACAACTGTACTAAGCAATAATACCTTCTTTACATAGGCATTTGTGACGGAGCAAAAAGCAAATTTAGGTCAAATTTTTTATTTTTGATCTTTAATGGGAACATTTTTCTTCAAAATGTGTAAAAGTTTCTAGAGCCATTTCTATAATAATTTTTTTTTTCTTTTCTTAGTGTTAAACGATTCACCGATCAAATAACAACTTTCATAAATCAATCATTCTTAAATGAGATAAAAAACTTTCCATTAATTAGCATGACAAAACAGTACACCTAAACAATGTAGTACAGCATTCGATGTATCAATTACTTTTTATTCAACTGTAATCAATAGTAAATCGCTTGAGATGGTTATAAGATTCGTCAAATGGATAAATAAAAAGCGTGATTTTAGAGATGACTGGTTTCCTAAATAAAATAAGCTAATACACTATCATAAAAGCTCAATTCTTTAAGCTGAAAATTTCGAAGCAGCAAAAATTATTTGAAGCACATAATATTTTCAGCTTCAAAGCAATACGGGCTGTAAAAAATAATTTTCTGTCGTCACTGAAGACATTTCCTAAGAAGGGTATAATTTTGGTTTCTTTACTATATGAATATGTTCACAAAGGACAGGAAAGTTATACTGGAATTTACAAATATAACCGTGTTAGCTCGTAGCTATAAAGTTTCAAGACAAGTCTATGTCTATTGGACATCATCCTAATGAAGGGTCTTTCGAAAAATCTAAAGACAAATAAGTTTCAAACTGTATAGTTATATATCTAAGATAAGGACGATTTTAAAAGTAGGTTGAAAGCTACTGGAGTGTTCTTTAGTGAGTGAATGATTTTGGGTTTATTGCGCAAGAGCGATTTCGGCTATACTGCACCAACATTTGTTTTAATATCTGTGGTCTAGACGGGAAGAGAGAAAGAAAGAATGAATTGAATGACAAGAAAGAGGGTCGAAAATAGAGAAGGATCACTAGGGTACCCGGGTTCGTGAAGCCCGTGTTTGCCAAAGACAGTAAACCGTGGGAAAAGGAAAAGATCACTAGGGCACCTCGGATTGTGACACCCGTACTCACCTAAAGAAGGTGAGCCCCCTGAGGGGCTTAAATATTGTGAAACACAACAAAGTATATTGGAAATCAATTCCCCAATTCATGTTAATAAAAATGTATGAAAAAACTGCAAGACTTATTTTTGTATTTGTAATTATTATAATTTTTCCTGAAAACTGCAATTTCTGTGCGGCACCCATCAAAACCGCTGGCCCTCACTTTTTGCCCAGCTCACCCTACCTAAACCAGCTCTGCTCTAGCAAGTGAAAATGCCGTCTTCTGTTTATCAAGGTTATGCATTGCAGACTGCATCCTGTATGTTAGATGTTCGTTTTTTTCTTCTACGTCAATCTGTTAAAATCTGAATTTAAAATTATATGAAATTCTTAACATTCGCAACAATGCCCTTTATAATTTTTTTAATAGTATATGAATGCGTCTTCAAACATTACATTACATTATGTTGACTTTTTAATTAATATTAAGTATAACTTAACGCAGAGATTTCTGAATTTTAAATAGATAGTTCAAAAACTCTTGTATATATGATCATAATTTTTCATTCCTGTGTTTTAGCTTCTCAGTAGTGCTTCTACTTAAAAATTTATTGTATATTCATCAAATTTTTGCAGCATAATTTTTGCTCTTAACATACAGTTTTAACCGGAATTGTATGAAATTTACGAAATGCATTAAAATGCTTAGATTCTTATGTTAAAATTTTAATTTAATATTTTATTCGAAGAATTGTTAGTACTTATTTTAAATAATTTTTAACTGAGTATGTGCACGATAATAAATATTTTTTTCTGAAATTTCAAATACAATTTCTAACATAAAATTCCTAGTTTTGTATGAAAATCTGGATATTTTCTGAATGTTAATTATAATAGATATCCAGATTTTAATTACTTGTTCTTCAGTTAGCTTTAAAAAAATAAATATTTAGAAATTTTGCATAAACAAATATGTTTAAAAATTTTTCAAATTTATCTTATATTTATTTATATGCGTAAATGTCAACTGTAAATGTATCCGAATATTTTTAATTACTATTTATTCAAATATTCAAGGTTAAAAATATGAATTGGTATAAAAAACCCCTCATTCATGTTTTCTCTGAAGTAAACTGAAACTCAAGCATTTTTTTTAATTCAAATATAATTTGGTGTATTGTAACAATACGCGCCCTGAACACCTGGCTTTAAAATTAAAAATAAATAAATAATGGATCTGAATTAGTTTTTTCATTATTATTTTTATGAAAGCGTAAGAATTTTTTACAAATAATTTGATGCAAAAGTTTAAAAATTATTCATTTTTAGTAGTTGGAAAGTTTAAAAGGTTTTAAATTTCGAAGCGTTCGGTTTCTTATTAACTTTTTTGACACCTTATAATGAAATAATCATGGTTTAAAAACTGAAAACATTGGTTAAGAGAAGAAAAATGAAGCAATTAAATATAGTTCTAGATATTATATAGAGATTTATATATTTAAAAACTTCTTTTTCCGTTTCATCATTTTAAGATGAAGAAAATAATACGAGTTAATCAAATAAAGAGAATATACTTAAAAAGTTATTTGTCCAACTATATAAAATAGCAGATTACAGTCCCAACTTATTAAAACTTCAAATTAATATAAAATCAAAAGTGAGTTATATAATATTTTATTTATACGTTGGAACATTTTTCAAAACTTGAAAAAAAAAAGTTAAATTGCTACAAGTGCAAAAGAATTTATTTAATTCAAACGCAATAATATCTCAAATGAAGCTAAATTACAAACACTATAACTTATAGTTCGTTCACTAAGGTGTCTAAAGAAATTCTTCCAACTTTTTTACGATTGCTTCAGGGTCAAAACGCAGGGTTCCCCGAGAGCTGTAAAACTTCTTGTCAGTGACCATTGTGTCCCTACAACCCTCCCTAATTATCTTTCATGGTGTTAAACCATAAAAGAGGGGAAAGGATTTCAGAAAAACACGGCCTACCCGCTTTTGAAGCACTCTCTTGAAGTGAGAAAAAGACGTGTGGTGCGTTTTCGAAGCATCTCTAGACGTGCGGAAAAAGACGTTCAAACGCTAAGAGGGTTAAGCGAAAATGGTTGGCGGAAGCAGAGAAATTCTTTGAAGACACAATAAATACGTCAGCTTTCTAAATGAATACGGTGTCTGTAGACAAAATGAAGTTGTGTGTCGTCATCCTGAGCAAGGACAGTTTCCTAAGACAGGGTAAAGATGTGCGTCTGTACTAGTAATGAATGATGGTGTCCAAAGACAGGGCAAAGGTATACGGAATACAATATAAACGTGAGCTCCTCAAGCGAGAACAGTTTCCAAGACAAGGTCATGCTATGAGACAGTCTCCTAAATGAAGGCGCTCTCCAAAGACAAGGTAATGCTATGAGTCAGCATCCTAAATGAGGACGGTCTTCAAAGACAGGGTAAAGCTATGAGTCAGCATCCAAAATAAGCACGATCTTTAAAGACAGGGTAAAGCTATGAGTCAGCATCTTAAATGAGGACGGTCTTTAAAGATGAGGAAAAGCTATGTGTCAGCATCCTAAATTAGGGCGGTCTTTAAGGACAGGGTAAAGCAATGAGTCAGCATCCTAAATGAGGATGGTCTCCAAAGACGGGGTAAAGGCAAATGGATACAATAAAAGCGTGAGCTTCCTAAGCGACGACGGTTTCCTAAGAAAAAAATAAAGCTATATTAATATAATAAAAAAACGCCAGATTCTCTTAAGCGAAAATGGTTGGCGGAAGCAGAGAAATTCTTTGAAGACACAATAAATACGTCAGCTTTCTAAATGAATACGGTGTCTGTAGACAAAATGAAGTTGTGTGTCGTCATCCTGAGCAAGGACAGTTTCCTAAGACAGGGTAAAGATGTGCGTCTGTACTAGTAATGAATGATGGTGTCCAAAGACAGGGCAAAGGTATACGGAATACAATATAAACGTGAGCTCCTCAAGCGAGAACAGTTTCCAAGACAAGGTCATGCTATGAGACAGTCTCCTAAATGAAGGCGCTCTCCAAAGACAAGGTAATGCTATGAGTCAGCATCCTAAATGAGGACGGTCTTCAAAGACAGTGTAAAGCTATGAGTCAGCATCCAAAATAAGCACGATCTTTAAAGACAGGGTAAAGCTATGAGTCAGCATCTTAAATGAGGACGGTCTTTAAAGATGAGGAAAAGCTATGTGTCAGCATCCTAAATTAGGGCGGTCTTTAAGGACAGGGTAAAGCAATGAGTCAGCATCCTAAATGAGGATGGTCTCCAAAGACGGGGTAAAGGCAAATGGATACAATAAAAGCGTGAGCTTCCTAAGCGACGACGGTTTCCTAAGAAAAAAATAAAGCTATATTAATATAATAAAAAAACGCCAGATTCTCTTAAGCGAAAATGGTAGGCGGAAGCAGAGAAATTCTTTGAAGACACAATAAATACGTCAGCTTTCTAAATGAATACGGTGTCTGTAGACAAAATGAAGTTGTGTGTCGTCATCCTGAGCAAGGACAGTTTCCTAAGACAGGGTAAAGATGAGCGTCTGTACTAGTAATGAATGATGGTGTCCAAAGACAGGGCAAAGGTATACGGAATACAATATAAACGTGAGCTCCTCAAGCGAGAACAGTTTCCAAGACAAGGTCATGCTATGAGACAGTCTCCTAAATGAGGACGGTCTTCAAAGACAGTGTAAAGCTATGAGTCAGCATCCAAAATAAGCACGATCTTTAAAGACAGGGTAAAGCTATGAGTCAGCATCTTAAATGAGGACGGTCTTTAAAGATGAGGAAAAGCTATGTGTCAGCATCCTAAATTAGGGCGGTCTTTAAGGACAGGGTAAAGCAATGAGTCAGCATCCTAAATGAGGATGGTCTCCAAAGACGGGGTAAAGGCAAATGGATACAATAAAAGCGTGAGCTTCCTAAGCGACGACGGTTTCCTAAGAAAAAAATAAAGCTATATTAATATAATAAAAAAACGCCAGATTCTCTTAAGCGAAAATGGTAGGCGGAAGCAGAGAAATTCTTTGAAGACACAATAAATACGTCAGCTTTCTAAATGAATACGGTGTCTGTAGACAAAATGAAGTTGTGTGTCGTCATCCTGAGCAAGGACAGTTTCCTAAGACAGGGTAAAGATGTGCGTCTGTACTAGTAATGAATGATGGTGTCCAAAGACAGGGCAAAGGTATACGGAATACAATATAAACGTGAGCTCCTCAAGCGAGAACAGTTTCCAAGACAAGGTCATGCTATGAGACAGTCTCCTAAATGAAGGCGCTCTCCAAAGACAAGGTAATGCTATGAGTCAGCATCCTAAATGAGGACGGTCTTCAAAGACAGGTAAAGCTATGAGTCAGCATCCAAAATAAGCACGATCTTTAAAGACAGGGTAAAGCTATGAGTCAGCATCTTAAATGAGGACGGTCTTTAAAGATGAGGAAAAGCTATGTGTCAGCATCCTAAATTAGGGCGGTCTTTAAGGACAGGGTAAAGCAATGAGTCAGCATCCTAAATGAGGATGGTCTCCAAAGACGGGGTAAAGGCAAATGGATACAATAAAAGCGTGAGCTTCCTAAGCGACGACGGTTTCCTAAGAAAAAAATAAAGCTATATTAATATAATAAAAAAACGCCAGATTCTCTTAAGCGAAAATGGTTGGTGGAAGCAGAGAAATTCTTTGAAGACACAATAAATACGTCAGCTTTCTAAATGAATACGGTGTCTGTAGACAAAATGAAGTTGTGTGTCGTCATCCTGAGCAAGGACAGTTTCCTAAGACAGGGTAAAGATGTGCGTCTGTACTAGTAATGAATGATGGTGTCCAAAGACAGGGCAAAGGTATACGGAATACAATATAAACGTGAGCTCCTCAAGCGAGAACAGTTTCCAAGACAAGGTCATGCTATGAGACAGTCTCCTAAATGAAGACGCTCTCCAAAGACAAGGTAATGCTATGAGTCAGCATCCTAAATGAGGACGGTCTTCAAAGACAGGGTAAAGCTATGAGTCAGCATCCAAAATAAGGACGATCTTTAAAGACAGGGTAAAGCTATGAGTCAGCATCTTAAATGAGGATGGTCTCCAAAGACGGGGTAAAGGCAAATGGATACAATAAAAGCGTGAGCTTCCTAAGCGACGACGGTTTCCTAAGAAAAAAATAAAGCTATATTAATATAATAAAAAAACGCCAGATTCTCTTAACCCTCTGAGTGTTCATCCTTGTCCTGAAAAATCATTCCGAAAGCGTTTACTTCTTTTTTGAGAATTCCTTCGAAAGTGCAACACATTTAATTCCTTTCCCCTTTAAAGTTAGCGGGAGGTCTACAGGGGAAGATTTTATTACTCAGTTCGGCCTCTTTGTTACTTTAAAACCAGGAGAAAACTCGTCCACAGCTGTGACGTTGCCTTGTGCGAATTTTGGGTGGAAAAAGCGGGTCCACGGGTTGTTTGATCGGTTAAGTCACAATAAAAGTGAAGAGTTAAAAAAAAAACTCGAAAGAAAGAAACTTGTTACAAAAGTTGAAAAATACTTGTTTATTTTAAACAAAACAAAATTTAAAAAATTAATTTAAGAAAAATAAACTATTTTGGACTAACGATTTGAGCCAGGAAAAAGTACCTTGTATTTATTGTGGAATATGAGACTAAGAAAACACAAATACATCGTAATGTTTTTTAAAAAGTAACTATGTAAAAAAGAGTAAAAGTGACCATCTCTCTCTCTTTTTAAACAAAAAGAGGATAAATGAAGTATCGTTACATACGACGATTATGTTTATGAAATGAAATCAATCTTCCTCTATTCAATTATATTTTAAATTTAAAGTAACATAAAGAGGGATTTCAATACTTTTAATTTATATATATTTTAATCCTATAAATGATGTTTTTATGTTAAATTAATTTTTCGGAAAAAATCTAAATTTTATTTCATAGTCAAACAACTTGTACTAAGCAAAAATACCTTCTTTACATAGGCATTTGTGACGGAGCAAAAAGCAAATTTAGTCAAATTTTTTATTTTTATTTTAATGGGAATATATTTTTCTTCAAAATGGTAAAAGTATTTCTAACCATTTTCTATTAAAATTTAATTTTTTATTTTTCTGTTTCTTTAGTGTTAAACGGAAAATTCACCGATAAATACAACTTTCACACAATTCAATCATTACAAATTCTAATGAGAAAAAAACTTCTCCCAATTAATTTTGTCTTTCAAAACAGTACACTTAAAACAATTTTGCTCAGTGAAGCTAACCGACAATTCCGCAGTGTATTCATATTTATTTTTTAAAAAAAAATAACATTCGGAAATGCTGTATTCAATTTTTTGAGTATAAAAAAATAATGCCTGCTGTGGAGAAGACAGAGAATGAGATGTGATGTATGGTTTTGAAAGAATGTTTTCGTACATGTAGAGTATTTTTGAAAATTTAAATATCACCAAAGCTGATCATATGATTGTAAATGAGTCTTATTTTAGAATGTGAGCTGTGGGGTATCAAAATAAACATTTTACTTTTAAATAGCCAAGGAGTTTATACTCAATATCCTCTTCATAAAATTGCTTACAACTTTTATTCAAATTGTAAAGGAACTGAAATATAAATATCTGACTTACTCCAGTCAAAAATATTCATATTATGTGAAAATACTGTTCCTCCACTTATTTAAGTACGTTTATAAGCTATAGCCCAAAGCAATATTTTATTTTTATAAACGAGGCACAAAAATTCAGTTATAAAAATATATTTTTCATTTTAGAACATATAAACCGTACACGGATTGTAAGACCATTTCTAAAATACTAAGAGTTTTTAGAGGAACAAAAACATATAATTTTGGGTAGTTCAAATTTTAATATAATACGCAAATATATATATTACTAAGCAAATACGTTTGACAAGAAAAAAGTAATTTATTTAAATCTTGTATTGCATGAATAAAATAAATCAAAGATCCTCCTGAAATAAACACAATTGAAGGGAAAATGTTTAATTTGCAATCGATAGCATATAAACGTTTCTGTTAGAGGTATCCCCGAAGTGACGCAATCCTATTCGGTAAAAAATAAAACTTACTGCTGGAATCATACAATTTCCTAATGAATGGGTGAATCCGAATATTTTTTTCATTTGAACTGTTTGGACGGAAATGGCTAAATAGGAACATTTAATAATTTACAAAATTAACCGTTATAGTTTATATAATTTCTTAAGATTACAAAAGGTGTATTTCGGAAGCATAAGTTTTAATAGGAGTAGGGCTTATGAAAAGTAGAACAAATATATCTGAAGAACTATGGTTTGTTACCTTAAATATTGTGAGTGAGTGAGTGATTTTGGGGTTTATTGGCGCAAGAGCCGATTTCGGCTATACTGCACCAAACATTTGTTTTAATATCTGTGGTCTAGACGGGAAGAGAGAAAGAAAGAATGAATTGAATGACAAGAAAGAGGGTCGAAAATAGAGAAGGATCACTAGGGTACCCCGGGTTCGTGAAGCCCGTGTTTGCCAAAGACAGTAAACCCCGTGGGAAAAGGAAAAGATCACTAGGGCACCTCGGGATTGTGACACCCGTACTCACCTAAAGAAGGTGAGCCCCCTGAGGGGCTTAAATATTGTGAAACACAACAAAGTATATTGGAAATCAATTCCCCAATTCATGTTAATAAAAATGTATGAAAAAACTGCAAGACTTATTTTTGTATTTGTAATTATTATAATTTTTCCTGAAAACTGCAATTTCTTGTGCGGCACCCATCAAAACCGCTGGGCCCTCACTTTTTGCCCAGCTCACCCCTACCTAAACCAGCTCTGCTCTAGCAAGTGAAAATGCCGTCTTCTGTTTATCAAGGTTATGCATTGCAGACTGCATCCTGTATGTTAGATGTTCGTTTTTTTCTTCTACGTCAATCTGTTAAAATCTGAATTTAAAATTATATGAAATTCTTAACATTCGCAACAATGCCCTTTATAATTTTTTTAATAGTATATGAATGCGTCTTCAAACATTACATTACATTTATGTTGACTTTTTAATTAATATTAAGTATAACTTAACGCAGAGATTTTCTGAATTTTAAAATAGATAGTTCAAAAACTCTTGTATATATGATCATAATTTTTCATTCCTGTGTTTTAGCTTCTCAGTAGTGCTTCTACTTAAAAATTTATTGTATATTCATCAAATTTTTGCAGCATAATTTTTGCTCTTAACATACAGTTTTAACCGGAATTGTATGAAATTTACGAAATGCATTAAAATGCTTAAGATTCTTATGTTAAAATTTTAATTTAATATTTTATTCGAAGAATTGTTAGTACTTATTTTAAATAATTTTTAACTGAGTATGTACATAAATATTTTTTTCTGAAATTTCAAATACAATTTCTAACATAAAATTCCTAGTTTTGTATGAAAATCTGGATATTTTCTGAATGGTTAATTATAATAGATATCCAGATTTTAATTACTTGTTCTTCAGTTAGCTTTAAAAAAATAAATATTTAGAAATTTTGCATAAACAAATATGTTTAAAAAATTTTTTCAAATTTATCTTTATATTTATTTATATGCGTAAATGTCAACTGTAAATGTATCCGAATATTTTTAATTACTATTTATTCAAATATTCAAGGTTAAAAATATGAATTGGTATAAAAAACCCCTCATTCATGTTTTCTCTGAAGTAAACTGAAACTCAAGCATTTTTTTTAATTCAAATATAATTTGGTGTATTGTAACAATACGCGCCCTGAACACCTGGCTTTAAAATTAAAAATAAATAAATAATGGATCTGAATTAGTTTTTTCATTATTATTTTTATGAAAGCGTAAGAATTTTTTACAAATAATTTGATGCAAAAGTTTAAAAATTATTCATTTTTAGTAGTTGGAAAGTTTAAAAGGTTTTAAATTTCGAAGCGTTCGGTTTCTTATTAACTTTTTTGACACCTTATAATGAAATAATCATGGTTTAAAAACTGAAAACATTGGTTAAGAGAAGAAAAATGAAGCAATTAAATATAGTTCTAGATATTATATAGAGATTTATATATTTTAAAAACTTCTTTTTCCGTTTCATCATTTTAAGATGAAGAAAATAATACGAGTTAATCAAATAAAGAGAATATACTTAAAAAGTTATTTGTCCAACTATATAAAATAGCAGATTACAGTCCCAACTTATTAAAACTTCAAATTAATATAAAATCAAAAGTGAGTTATATAATATTTTATTTATACGTTGGAACATTTTTCAAAACTTGAAAAAAAAAAGTTAAATTGCTACAAGTGCAAAAAGAATTTATTTAATTCAAACGCAATAATATCTCAAATGAAGCTAAATTACAAACACTATAACTTATAGTTCGTTCACTAAGGTGTCTAAAGAAATTCTTCCCAACTTTTTTACGATTGCTTCAGGGTCAAAACGCAGGGTTCCCCGAGAGCTGTAAAACTTCTTGTCAGTGACCATTGTGTCCCTACAACCCTCCCTAATTATCTTTCATGGTGTTAAACCATAAAAGAGGGGAAAGGATTTCAGAAAAACACGGCCTACCCGCTTTTGAAGCACTCTCTTGAAGTGAGAAAAAGACGTGTGGTGCGTTTTCGAAGCATCTCTAGACGTGCGGAAAAAGACGTTCAAACCGCTAAGAGGGTTAAGCGAAAATGGTTGGCGGAATCAGAGAAATGCTTTGAAGACACAATAAATACGTCAGCTTTCTAAATGAATACGGTGTCTGTAGACAAAATGAAGTTGTGTGTCGTCATCCTGAGCAAGGACAGTTTCCTAAGACAGGGTAAAGATGTGCGTCTGTACTAGTAATGAATGATGGTGTCCAAAGACAGGGCAAAGGTATACGGAATACAATATAAACGTGAGCTCCTCAAGCGAGAACAGTTTCCAAGACAAGGTCATGCTATGAGACAGTCTCCTAAATGAAGGCGCTCTCCAAAGACAAGGTAATGCTATGAGTCAGCATCCTAAATGAGGACGGTCTTCAAAGACAGGGTAAAGCTAAGAGTCAGCATCCAAAATAAGGACGATCTTTAAAGACAGGGTAAAGCTGTGAGTTAGCATCTTAAATGAGGACGGTCTTTAAAGATGGGAAAAGCTATGTGTCAGCATCCTAAATTAGGGCGGTCTTTAAGGACAGGGTAAAGCAATGAGTCAGCATCCTAAATGAGGATGGTCTCCAAAGACGGGGTAAAGGCAAATGGATACAATAAAAGCGTGAGCTTCCTAAGCGACGACGGTTTCCTAAGAAAAAATAAAGCTATATTAATATAATAAAAAAACGCCAGATTCTCTTAAGCGAAAATGGTTGGCGGAAGCAGAGAAATTCTTTGAAGACACAATAAATACGTCAGCTTTCTAAATGAATACGGTGTCTGTAGACAAAATGAAGTTGTGTGTCGTCATCCTGAGCAAGGACAGTTTCCTAAGACAGGGTAAAGATGTGCGTCTGTACTAGTAATGAATGATGGTGTCCAAAGACAGGGCAAAGGTATACGGAATACAATATAAACGTGAGCTCCTCAAACGAGAACAGTTTCCAAGACAAGGTCATGCTATGAGACAGTCTCCTAAATGAAGGCGCTCTCCAAGACAAGGTAATGCTATGAGTCAGCATCCTAAATGAGGACGGTCTTCAAAGACAGTGTAAAGCTATGAGTCAGCATCCAAAATAAGCACGATCTTTAATCACAGGGTAAAGCTATGAGTCAGCATCTTAAATGAGGACGGTCTTTAAAGATGAGGAAAAGCTATGTGTCAGCATCCTAAATTAGGGCGGTCTTTTAAGGACAGGGTAAAGCAATGAGTCAGCATCCATAAATGAGGATGGTCTCCAAAGACGGGGTAAAGGCAAATGGATACAATAAAAGCGTGAGCTTCCTAAGCGACGACGGTTTCCTAAGAAAAAAATAAGCTATATTATATAATAAAAAAACGCCAGATTCTCTTAAGCGAAAATGGTAGGCGGAAGCAGAGAAATTCTTTGAAGACACAATAAATACGTCAGCTTTCTAAATGAATACGGTGTCTGTAGACAAAATGAAGTTGGTGTCGTCATCCTGAGCAAGGACAGTTTCCTAAGACAGGGTAAAGATGTGCGTCTGTACTAGTAATGAATGATGGTGTCCAAAGACAGGGCAAAAGGTATACGGAATACAATATAAACGTGAGCTCCTCAAGCGAGAACAGTTTCCAAGACAAGGTCATGCTATGAGACAGTCTCCTAAATGAAGGCGCTCTCCAAAGACAAGGTAATGCTAAATGAGGACGGTCCTTCAAAGACAGGGTAAAGCTATGAGTC
>BMAO01032793.1:0-59375 GCA_019973975.1 Trichonephila clavata
TGGCGGAATTTTCGGATTTGCATCCTACTATGATATAGAAATAAAATACTGTAGCGTGTTAAATTGCTATAAATTTAATTAATATTAAATGCTACAATGCAAAAGAAAAATTTGCCTGCAGGTAAGAAAGCTTTTTTCGGTTTCCACTAAAGAATAGATAGTTATTTTCCAAACCACCATCCACCCAAAGAATTTTCAAGAGAAGAAATAAATCTTCAGTATCACATAAATTAAAAGATGTTCCAAAAGAAATTTCGACTGAAATGTGAGTACTTTTTAATTATTTCAATTTCAATATTTTTTTGTTTTTATCAAAAATACGCTGACGATATTTAAAGTTTTAAAAAAGAGTCTGAAATATTTTCTGAGCATTTCGAATTCGAAGATTTTTAATTTTGCAAACATACACAGATCAGGGTATCACTTCTGTGATCTATTATGAATGCTCTGAATTTTGTTAAGTATGTAGTTGATTACCTTTTTTTTTCAATTCCTACTGTTAGTTTACACTCTCTCCATATATATTATTCAAATTTTCAATCGTTTGTAAAATACATTTTTAAAGCGCTCGATTGAGCTGAAATTTAAAAACATGATTATTTTGCATGCAATACAGAAATTTAATTTTAATTACTAAAAATTAATTGATTAAAACTAATTATTCAAAATAATTATAAATCCATCCATGTTGGCATAATTTTTGGCGACATAGCGACCATTTTGGCGACTTTTGTCCAAAATTGTAAAGGTTTTTTCTCATGTTTTAAAACATTAAGTTGAACTGAAATTTCATATACACAATTGTTTTGGATAGCAATGCAAAATTTTAATGATAATTAATAAAAATTAATTGTCACTTAATGTTTTGATTCTGTAATATGTATACACATATTTATATTAATTGCAACTATTTGATAAAAAGTAACTAAAACAAAAATTTTCTTACCTAAGAAGGAATTGACCTTTTTTTTTAATATTACTTGTTTTTGTTACTTTAAGATTATTTTCGACAATTTTACAAGCACTATAGACAAAAATTTGAAACTGAACTGTCCTTAATAAAAAAATTTTTGTTCTGTTAAATTTTATTGAAATAAAATCTCAATCTTAAATTTTGCCATCCATTTAGTAGCAATACAGAATACTTTTTAATTTTTAGAAATATCTTCATAACTTTGTTTGTTTCATTTCCTAACTGTGTATATAACAATAATATGTTATAAGTTTTCTATGCTGAAGTCATTAGAATTTTTATTGTACTGAATGTTGATAAATGTGTTGACTTTAAAGCATTTCAATTTTGCAGATATGAAAAAACAAACCAGGGTACTACTTCTGTGACCAATTTTAATTGTTTTTAAATTGATGAGTAAATATGCAGTTGATCTCGCCTACATTTTTTTCTTTTATCCCTTTGTATAATTATTTTCACTAATTTAACAAGCATGATATATAAAAATTTAAAACTGAATTGGCTCAGCAAAGTCATTGTTTTGTAATTTTCAGAACAATACACTTACAAATACAAGTAAATAAACAAAGTTCATATGTACTTTAAAAAATATGCATCCATAAATGTATAATGCTTGTTATATGGTGAAGAACGTACACTATATTTTAATAATTTGTGGAATTCATATTTCATTTTTTCAGAAATCAGGGAATAAATCAGTTCAATACTAAAGAGCATGATCATATAGACATTGAGAAGCAAGTATCTATCTATATTCTTAAAATACTGATTGCATTAACTTTTCCCAATATTAAAAAAACAGTTATAATAAAAGAAAATCCCTACTTATATCAATTTTACTATACTACAACTGACATTTTAAATTTCATGTTATTTTTATTTTACATCCTTATAAGCTTAAAATTCATGAGTAGTTAGTTACATATACATGCATAATTATGTAAAATTTTTTAAAAAATTCTTTTAATACGGGGATAGCGAACGTTACGTTAGCCAGCACTTTCCATTCCTTCCTGGATAAGCTTGCCTTTTACAAAACAAAATAGAAGCAGAAGGATATTATACAGAAAAATAAATTCATTGCAAATAACAGTAAGTGATTTGCATATGAAAACCTTAACAGAGGGTTTCATTGCAAGATATTTTTTTAGTGTATTCAATTTTTTAAATATTGAAAATACCTTAATGTCCACCCAAAATAATATTTTGCAACCCATTGATATGTTTTTGGTAAAATTAAGGACAGGTGTGTCCAACACATGCACAATAGAACATATGTTTGGTTAATCTAAATTTTACTTATTTTACACATCTTCACAGAAATTAACGAGAGGTACTTCAGTATTTATCTAAAATTAGGATGCAAAAATCTGATATGTAACCATATATGTCGTATTAAAAACAAGTATACATACGTATAAATCAAAAATTTGTTTTACTTAATAATTTTAGAATATTACAGGGAAAAAGAAAAACATTTTCGAGAAGCATTCACTATAGAAATGGAAAAATATTTTAATTTACTACAGCTTCATTAATGTTTACACTTGATGATGAATCAAGTACCATTTTTTAACATTAGAAGTCAAAATTATCATTTAACATATGTAAAATTATATGCAAAAACATTATGCAACATTTTGAAAGCCTACTCCCTGTGCTATTTTAGGTAAAAGATATGATTTATCGAGAATTGAATTCCAAATATGATAATAAATTAAGGCATTAAAATTTTTTAATAAAAATGTGTGTATAATAGAATATGTTTATGTCCATATATGGATTATAAAAGTACTGCTCACTCTTACATGATCAAAATTTTAAAAAAGTCATTTTTGAATCCATAATTCTTTTACAAAAAAAAAAAAATAATAATAATTGTTATACATTTGTGTGGTATCTATTAGCAGAACATTTGTTTTTCAGAGTTTGACTGTGGTATAAACCTATCACAGAGATGTACAATTTTTTTTTACTATGTATTGCAAATAAGCATTTATAGGTATTTGCACAATTTGTAGATTTATCATTATAGATTAGATTTGCTTTATGTCATTAGATTTATTTTTACATAAATATTAAAGTCTAAAAGACATGTATATTGATATTATCCTGCTTATAAGTCCTGAATAAATTTGTTACATTGAGTTACTTACAAATATTGACCCAAGAAGAGTACTTGCATCAATTGTATATTTGTTCAGAATTAGGATCATGAAATCAAATATGGCTTTATGTATAGACATTTGATTCTGTGGGATGTTGTTGCAATATACAGCCAATAACTGGAACTCTTCCTGCTCATAGGCATCATAGCTCATGAACGCAGTAATAATAATAATATTTTTTAAAGTTCTTGATGCGTTTTTGCTTGGCAAAATTATTTGGCAGTTTAACACATAAGTTCAAATTTCTTAAATGGTATGAGTACTGATTGAGCATTTCTTAGACAAACTTTGAAGTGATTTAATATTTTGCTCAAGTATAATTTAGAAAACTGAAAAGTTTCTTGAAATTTTGGATTTTCCTGGTAAACTAATGCTATAATTAGTTAATTACCTTGATTATAAGTAGTAGAAACTGTGATTTTGATTAGAATGGAACTCAATTTATTCATGATAAACTTTAGTAACTTGTTGATGTATAATAATGATTTTAATCCTTAATAATATATTTTCACACGTTTAACTTCAGAGTGAGAATTTTGTATCCCCCCCCCCCTCTCTGATGTTTTTTTATCTTCCATTTTTTTTTAAGTGTGAATATAAATATATATAAAAAGATACTTTAGATACATATTAGTGATAACAAAATAATGAAATGTCAATACATTTCTCCAAATAAGTTTTTAGTTTGCATGCACTACACATACAATACCTGGTCAAGATACATAACCAGTAGAAATTGCGAATGGAAATTTTATGCAACTATTCATTTTTATATATATTGTATTGAATTTTTTCTTTTTTACAATTCATTGTGTTGTAAAAATAAAATTCATTTTCATCATGGATAAATATTTATTATTATTCAAAAACTTTCATATTAAGTCGATCCAATATGCTAATTTCTATTTTACAAGTTTAACTTATATTTTGGAGCCATCTATTGTTTATAGATAAATTATACTATTTTTATAAATTATATGTAATTCAATAAGAAGAAAAATACATTTCAAACTGAGGATAATTAAATTGAATTTTTAAAAATATTTGCGCCTTTTCTGATGAAACATTCCCTTAATATTGTATAATAATTTTTAAAAAGTAGATCAACATGTTATAGGCACTTTAACAAAGGCAAGTTTAAAAAAGTATTGAATTTGTTTTTAAAAATTGAGGATCTTCTATACCCAGTGCTCGAAATGAGCTTAAACCAGCACTGTTTGAAACACAAAGTATTTATGTATAAAATAATGATACTAACTTTAGCTATAAAAATCACCAGGTTTGCAAAAAAAAAAAAAAAAAAAAAATTGCAGTTTTAAATTGGGGCACAGTTTAGCAAGTTTGAGTTTTATTGCCCAACTTTAAAGTACTAAAATATAGTACGACAATATATTATCATGTAGTTAAGTACATCATGGGAATATTCAGTTTTATCTGCAATACTTGAATTCAGAAGTCTAATTGCAGTATTAACTGATGGTGATTTTTAGATACATCATTTTCCGTCGTGTCCATCTCTTCGAAATATTGTTTCTCACAGCAACCTGAGAATGTTTGGGCCAAAAAGAAAAAAAATTAATGATAAAGCTTCCAAGTTATATAAACTATTTTTAAAACAAAAATTAGCCTTGAAAATAATCTTAATTAAATAACTATGAGAACTCAAAACATTATCAAGCAGAAATGCTTTTAGTAATGAGAACTGAAATAATTAACCATTTCACACTGCAAGAGTTGATTGGGCTCAAAAATATTTTTAATTCAATTTAAGAGTGGAAAACTGCTTTAAAATGAAACTGAAACCAAAACCTAAGCTCTTCAAATATCTTTAAAACTAATTTATTATCAAATCTAAAATTTGGTGGCAAGCTTCTCAATGATATGGGCCATAAGAAAATGTCAAAATTGTTTTTGAAATGTTTAGTGCATTGTGTGGCTTTAAAATAGTATGATTTGTACCAATCCATTATGAAGCCTTTAAAGATATGTTGTAAAATAATAACATTTAGCACTTTGATAGTCTTAATAATTATCACCTACAAATGTTTGAATTTTTTTTTTTTTTTATAAATCATTGTCCCCATGAAAAAAAAAACCGAATCATACTAAAAATTGGGATTAATTTTAGAAATTGTTTAAAACATGCTAAATTATTTTCAGGAAAATTTTTACATTTTGGAGCATACAAAATTTTTGTTGGCTAGTTTAAATTAGTAATTAAAATTATTTAACTTGCATCATTTATCAACATTTAATTTTAATATTACATGATTTTATACAAGTGAAGCATGTGAAAATTTTATATTTTTAACTAAGAAATTCATTGCAATTTAAAAAATGCATTTTCATATTCTTTTGAAAGACTATCAGTGACATTGCTTCATTATGCATTTATGAAGAGTATTTTTTACTAAGATGTATTCCAAAAGAGTATTTTTTTTGGTCAGTTTCAATCTTTATTTGCATTAATATGGATATATAAAATTGAAACATTGTTATTGTATATTAATTTTTTAAACAACTGTTCTATAAAAATTCCCAAGACATAGTAAGATTTTTCGAAATATATGATGAATCTATAATGAAATAACACATTTGCCAGCTTTGATTGTCTGACTTTACTTAGTAATTATCATTTACGAAGGTTTGAAATTTCTTTTAGAAATTTCCCTTTAGACTGTCTTCAAAGTTTAAAAAAGAAAATACTCTTATACTATTAAGTTAAAGAAAGGAATCATGTTAATACATAATTCTTAGGCAAAATGATTAAATTTTATTGGATTATTCTTTATTACAAATTATTTCTTATGAGTTATTGAATTGCATATAAATTGTCTAATTGATGTAAAGCAAACAAATATTTCCTTACAATTTTAAAAAATAAAAGAATTATTAACATTAAAAACTTTGATGTCCTAATAATAATACTGAAATGAATTTTCAAGAGCAGCAAAAAGGAAACTTTATATGAATATTAGAAAATAACAGTTAAATTCACAAGCTTTTTTGTAATTACAAGAAGTTTCTATGTAAAAAAATATAATCAATGTCACAAATTCGGTAAGAAATAAATACCTGCGCTTACAAAGTAAGGTTAGGAGCAATGAAAACTTAAAACAATCCTTAGAAACGCCACAACGCTAGAATTCACAAAATCCCAAGAGGTCTTCACAGCACTCAGACACAACTAACAGTGTCTAGAAATACAAATAGGCAATGTATTCAGGTAACGGTTATACATTCACATGGAATCTCTTATTATCCAATCATCATAATAAGTTGATTAACAGTCTTTGGTCCTATTCAACAGCCGAAGTATTAACTAATCGCTCTTCCTGGCAGAAGACACAACAATCTTCTGTTTTGGCGAGCCACTCCCTATTTAGTCTGCACGAATTTTTCTCGGAAAAACTCGCTTACATAATGATTCGCGATATTAGTAGATTTATCCAATTTCAAGAAGCAATTTGTTCAAAAGAGCGTTGCATAATTTTTTAATCACAATATGGCTGGCACTAATAAAAAATAATTATTAAACCTAAAAGTATACAAAAATTCGAAGCCAAAGGATAGAAGTATAAACTAAACTTAAATCTAATACTATAAACTAAAACTATATATATATATATATTTGGTCACAATACAAAAATTAAAAGAGTAAAAAATATATTAAAACTATTTTGAAGGACTAAAAAGAATATAAAATAATAATGTTTGCAAATTCGAAAGTTAGCGCGCAACAAGTGATATACGATCAACTGTTATTTGTTTACATGATCGCACGTTGTTAATCACGTGATGATGGCCACGATCGCAGCGCCCTCTAGTGATGAATCGACCCCATTTGCCGTCAAATTTAATAAACGCTCTAAATTTCAAGCAAGCTCGAGAATAAATGATGTTAGAAAAAGGAAAATAAAATATCCGGCTCTTTAAGGTTATTGGAAACATGCAGTTTAAAATATTATTTCGTTTGAATGAAACATTTTGAGAAGTTATAATTGGTGGAAATACTTCTTGTAACGATATATATTTTGTATATTTATTTATTAAATTACATAATCGATATCCTTGTTAAGTATGGTTGGAAGAAATGGTTTCCAAAATCTTGCAAGTAATGATGTAGACTTTTTGACGCAGAAAATAAAGAAGTATAATTCGTAAATCAATCAAAAGTTTTTTTAGAAAGACATTTACTTCATTTGGGAGAAGTGATCTTTCAACAAAAGCAATAGAACTGTTACAAATTTTACTAAAATAATATTATTTAAACTAATTATGAACAATTAGTCTTCACTCGATAATTGTTCATTTCAATTTCTTACATAATTGTTTTTTAAATTGCGAATAAAAATGTATGTAGCGTATATTGGATTTTTCTCTTTTTTACTTTTCTCAGGTAGTTGAAAAAGGACCATAAAAATTCAAGAAAAAACGGGCAAGGATAAAAGATAAACCAAATAAAAAATAAATGTACAAATTATATGAAAAAAATGCCTAAAAATTACATAAGGAAACATCTGCATTAGAAAATGAATGTTTGCTATTGATACCATATCTTGTGTTTGAGTAACAGCTAGAGATGGAGATATAATACTGACGTTTAATTACATAAATATTTGCAGTTAATTTACGCTTAATTTTAATTAGTTAATTACGAATAGTAAATGAAAATCACACTTTTGAAGGTGCTGCGAATATTTAGAGCTTAACAGTCTAACTGCGTTAGTCTTTTTATGAAGAGAAAGACCCTGCGCCCGTCCGATGCGTGTTTCCCGTTTTCAGTAGGAATATCCCCGGTGCGGGGTGTAAAGTTGCAGTTGGGGTAGGACGAGCAGGAAAATATAGCGCTTTCAGTTACAGTTAAGTTTGGTGAGAGGTGTAGGAAACAGTTATAAAAATAATGAGTATCGTACTAAACAAATATTTCTTTTGGGATGCTTACGCAGATTTTCTTAAAAAGATAGATATCCTTTCTTCCCAAATGAGCTATAACAACGCCAAACATATAAATATTTTTAAAAGGAAAAACGAATTCTGCATTTGCGGAATTTAAGATTTTTTGGTACTTTTCCGTTTAGCCAGTGCAAATCTAGACAAGTTGGCGTTATTACCGAAAACATATAATATACACATAAAAATATTAATAAATATAAGTCCTCCATGGCCTTTCATCCATTTTTGATATATTATGAAAAATGCATTATTGGTAAGAAAAAACCACGTCTTGTTTTGAAAATGTGGAGAGGTAAAAGTTTACTAGAGAGAGTATTCCGTTTGGCGTCGGTTGTATCCTTTTCGGCGACTTTATCGCGTGCTCTGGCCAAACGGAAAAGTACTGATTCTCTATACAAATCTAAATAAATATTTTCATTAGTAAAATGTTGATTACGACTGTGTCATTTTTGTAAATAGTTCATAGACAGAGAAGCAAAGGGAAAAAGAAAACATACATATTCTATAATTGGTAATTCAGAATCATTAAAAAATATCCTGTTGCTTATATGAATACGGGATAACTGAAAAAATGCATATTATATAAAATTTTTATATTTTTGAAGGTTAACGAGAAAAAAATATTTATAATATACGAGAAATTGCAGGAATCCTTTTTTCCCCTTCAATTTATTTTTCATTAATTTTTCTTAATTTTGATGTTATATTTTACATTAATTTTTTCATTGTACTTGGATATTTATTTATTATAATTTTAAAAAAAATCATTTTTATTCCCCCCCTCCTTTTTTTTTCATTACTACATTAACAAAAGATACATGTCTACCATATTTCATCTCAGTAGGTGTAATGGTTCTGACGATCTCTTGATGAGTGAGTCAATTTTCTTCTATATGTATTTTCAGGTGGTTATCAAAAATATGGAAACACCTACGGTTTTTAAAGAATCCTTTATTAGTGTAGTGTAGGATCACTTTTGACATGTAATAAAACTTGAATTCACCTAGGAATCGAGTAATTCAATTTTGAATAGTGTACCTCCATTCTTCATGGAGATATTGTATTTAATTGCGAAAAAGGAGCAACTGTACGGGTCAGGGTAAATGTTTAAATTCCTCTCCGTGTTTGTCAAACTATGATTGGACAAGTACCGCTGCATGGATAGGTGCAATGTCCTGGAAAATTCCTCTCCTGAGGGAAACAAAGTTTGCGTCATAGGATGAACCTGGTCAAGTAAAGTTTCTCTATACCTCTCCCCAGGGATTCTCTCTTTCAGGGTTAAGATTGGTCCAGCAGAAAATCCCGACACAGCTGACCGTATTCTGATAGATCCAACTCCATGTTTGACAGTTTGAAGGACACAACCACGATCATACGCTTGTGTAGATGTCCTCCAAACGGGCATGCTTCATGTTTTGTGGAAATTGTGAAAGACGATTCGTCAGACCACATTACTTTCATCCACATTTCAATCAACCAGGTTTGGTGAGTGTGACGCCATTAGAGACGGCAAGCGACTTGATAATTGCTTCTCTGCCGTAAACGTTCTGCTTATAAAGGAGCTTTCTAACTGTGATCATCGACACTGGAGAATCCAGATGCTGATTGAACTCCGCACTCATATTTGCTGCAGTTGTTCACTTTTTAAACATTACAATCTGCTTCAATACCCATCGATCTCTTTCATTGGGCTTTTCTTCCCGTCCCCTATTTTGCTTTGGCGATATTACCTTACCACGCTTGCTATGTGCATGCGGCCATGATTTGAGACACCGTAACTCTAGAAAAGCTTAAGAGTTCAGATGTTTCGGTCACATTTGCTTCGGCGAGACGGGCTTCGACAATTTGACCTCTTTGAAAACCTGATAGGTCCGAAATTTTACGACTTAGAAAAAAATTCTAAACTTACAGCACTTTAACACAATTAACACATACTATCAGAACATATACATTTCCATTTATAAAAAAAACTGGTAGCTATTTTCAGATTTTAAGGCTTCCGTAGCGAATTCAGAAATGTCACTTTGTGAGGGATCTATACGCGTCCTTCTATTAACCCTCTTGGGAAATATTTGGGCTATGAAAATCAACAACCCTTTTCTGAAAAAGAAACCGTGATATGCAGATTAAGTCTATTACGTACAGTTCAGGTTTGCTTGCTAAGGGTTAGATAAAGTGAGATATAAGTTGGATAGGTAGATGGAAGAGAGTGAGTTAGTCAGTGTGATAGAAGAGGATAGAAAGATAGAGTTATAAAGAGAAAGATAGTTATATAGAGGAAAATTGTTATTTAATTGAAGTTACCTAGAGATTGAAGGAGAGAGATAGAGGTAGAAGATAAGAAGGCTAACTACAGTTCCGGTATTAGTCATATTTATAGCGCGTTTTGATATTTCAATTATAAAAGAGATTTAAGTGACAATTAGTCACATAGCTACAGTTTAAATCAAATATTTAAGTTGATTAATAAAAAGTGGATCAGTTTATTAGAAGTATTCTCCTAACACGCGACTCTTGTCACTTAACCTCTGCTCTCTACATGGAAACATCTTACTTAATCTGATTAATTGATTTGTTTTTCAGTTAATTAGTGAGCTGAATAAATAATTAGAAATTATCATGCCTGTCGAGTCATCCATCACTTCCTCCCATATCTTTAGACGGGCCACAGGGTAGACAGGGGTTGTTACAACTTTCATTCACAGGTGTTTCTATTATTTTGATAACCACCTGTATATAGCACGTATTTTGTCCCAGAAATAATATAATTCGGTATAATTCTTCCTCTAATATCAGTTTCAAATACCTTTCTTGCATAAAACATTGCTGCGAGATTCTCTTTAAAGAATGATCATTCACCCATATATAAATATTCGAAGTTATTTTTATAGAAAAATATATTTAGAAATTCGAATTCCATTCATGCATCCGTCATTCTTCTATCAAAGTGTTTTGACCTCTGGCAAAAGCTATTAGTTTTCTCCTCGAGAAATATGGAATAAACTCGCTTTTCAGAATCATCGGGGAATGCATAATATGTCTGAGTATGCACTAGTAATAGCTCCGTAGAGAGATGTTACAAAAGCGATTTATTAACTTTGAGTATGTAATGGTAGTTCATGATGAATTTTAAACTTCTTCTTTGAAGGAGTAAGTCAAAGAAAACATTAAACACCGAATTTTTTTCTCGACTATTTGTAGCATCCCTTAGGGATTTACAAACAAAACTTTCTTGAGATTTATAACTCGCTTTTTTATCTTGTGGGATATCTTTTTCGAGTTTCGCTGAAAGTAAATTTTTAAGGTGTAAGAAAAGTAATTTTTTTTCTTTATGATACTTTTCTTGTGATGTTTTTATTTTGTTTTTGACGATGTATGACACAGGATATGCTAAAAAATATATTTTTAGTAATTTGTTTTTGAAGGAGGTGTTATATCACGTGATGTTTCGAAGGAAATCAGAGAATTTTTGTACTTTTTACAGAGTTATAACTATTTTTTCATGTACTTCTTTCTAAAATTTTTTTGGGGAAGAGAGGCGTCATTTTTCTAATTTTAGCATTTATAAAAATTCCAAAATTTTTGCTATGAATAAAAAGATGAACTCATTTTAAAGTAAAATAATGTTTAGTTAGTTAGTGCATTTGTCAACGCCTTGGCCTTCATGGGTTAATGCGCCACTGAGTTTAGATTATTTGTCAACTGCTACGTTTAAAAATTAAACAGTTGACCAAAAAATTCTTTAAACATAATACACACATTTTCCAGTACTTCCCGCAGTGGCTAAATATTTATAAACATATATTTTATTATATAATGAAATCAATTTTTTAAAATTTTATAGAAGAATTCCTCTGAATATTTGTTCTTAAATTAATTTTCTTTGACTCCTTAATTTTCTCATACTATGTGAAGTGAGAAGAGATTGGGAACTTATGTTGTAGAGTGCTATATATGTAAACTAATCAGTCAAAAGGATAAATAGGAAAAATGAAATCATTAAAGGAAGCAATTTGTATAATCTTAAATTTGAACATGTACAATATTACAGTAGGACAACATTATTACATTAACATGTGCAATAGGGTATAAACCAGGACTTGTGTTATGACACAGTGTGGCACGGTGGAATTGTAATAGTAAAAAGTGAAAATCTATCAAAAATTTGAAAAATTAAAAAATAAGCATGAAAAATATTTTTTTTTACAATTTTATTGAAATGCAGTTGTCTCAGACAACCCCTGTCTCATAATTTATGTTAAATTCACTTAATTTAATTACAATAGAAAGCTATGCAAGGAATTTTCTTTCATTGTTGTGTGCGCTGGCTTTGCAAAGGGAGTGCAAACTTGAGGGAATTGGAGGGAGTGTTTTTTAAAACATCTAGAAGAAAACAATGAGCTACCCTTTGAGTTCTTGCTACTTAAGAATCCAGATTGGCTATGGAATAAAGCTATCCTTCCCGATATTATCGGACATTTATTTAATTTAAATTTAAGATTATAGGGAAAAAATTGCTTTTTTCCTATTCCACTTATTCATACTTTTTTGTGAATAAACCTTCGCTTTGTCTCGATTTTGGAGAAAAAAATATTTTAGCCCAGTTCACATAAATGCAGAAACTGTCTACCTAAGTTAAAAATGTTCTGAGCCATTCTAGATTTAAAAAAAAAATTAACCTTCTTTGAGCAAGATTCATTCAGTTCTAGGTTCGACGATTTTCAAGATCATAAGAACATGGCGATTTTTTCAGAAATTCTTTTTCAACGTCTCTGCAAGATGTTAGTTGTTACCCACCTGAAATCCAAATTGAAATTATTGACCTACAGCAATGAAAAAGAAATAAGTATAAGGAACTCATTTCAACTGCAAGTGATCAGAATCATATTGAATTTTGGAAATTTGTACCAACAAGTAATTTTCTAACTTTGCATGTTTTAGCTGTCAAATATTGTTGGTTAGAATTAACATATGTTTGTGAACGAATATTTTCTAATATGAAACATAATAAAATCGAAATATCGCTCAAAATAACAGATATGCAACTAAAACAAATTACTTTTGTTGGCATCTTCAAGAACTAAACCTAATATAGATGACTTGGTAAAAAACTGCAAATTAAAACGCTACATTAAACAAGCACTTACTTCTGGATATAAATAGAGTTAAATGTTTTAAGTTACTCCTTTTTATTTTATACCTTACCCAGCTGATTGAATCTGTAAAACGTTTATTAACAATAAAGGCTTTATAGTTTTGTCTTATTTATTATATTATTTTTAAATTCCACTACTTAGATTAGAATAAAAATTGTTTTATTTGTGCCTGAAATCCCCTAATAAGCCAATAAGGAACATTTTTCCCCTTTCATATTTTTTTTGTTTGATAGAAAAGTTGGAAGTGACACGCATGAAATTTTTTTTATCAGTTAGTGCCACTCTTTTCAAAAAGGTTAGCCTCACTGAGAGAGAGATCTAAATCATTCAGACATCCAGATTTGTCATCTCTGGCTGCAAAAACAGCTCTAGTTTAGCTCTTTATTTAAATGGCTAGAGAATGGTAAAGTGCTTGTTTTTTGTCAAAAATTATCGCTTAAGAAATTTTCCAGATAGGACACTGTCACGGATCTCTCAACACGCCGGAAATGCATTGGAATGTCCAGATTACAGTAGAAGGGTTTATATGACCCTTCTGGTTTCTGGTTTATAGGACCAATGACTCTCCATACCAGAACTTTTGGGTATTGTGCCCGTATGTCAATGCCGAATGAAAACCGGAAACTTTTATTCTCTTCGGTGCCTTAAGGATATGTCAATCACAGTGTTGATCGCGCACTACTAGGATTTTTCTGAAAATACAAAGTGCACCACTCCTGAGTCTCTGATCTTCATTCAGTGTGCTATGTAGTCACAGTTTCTCTGATGCAGCGTGAAAGCAGGATGAAACAATGGTCGTTCCGGGGTTCGTAGGGTTGCAGATGAAAATGATTTGTCGATTAGGATATTTATCACCCTGTAAAAGACCCAAGTGTATGACTCAGAGTACATAATATGTAATTGCAGCATATATGTAATTACAGTATACGTTACTAAAAATTCTTTATTCGACGGTTCTTGTACAAGGTAAACAAAACAGTTTTTGCCGTTTGCGCGTTTCCATTGAAAGAAGTGAGAATAAGTATGCAAATTCGTGTATGACGTGATTGAGAAACCGTCAGTCTAGAGTAGGAATATAAATTGTTATAAACGCAGGTCCAGTGCTCACATTCGTCAATTGGAACTCGTACAGTAGCGAAACGAAAGGACGTATCGAAGGATATCGTTCGGGGTTGTTCATTTTACGACTTCAAAGTAGGATTATCAGCCGCTGCATCAAGTCACGGAATATGTCAAGCTTTTGGGGATAGTGTTGTCAACGAAGGTATGAAAAGGCATTGGTTTAAAAAATTCAGGTGGGGGATTTGTCCCTCTGTAATAAAGCTCGAACAGGACGACCCCAGACCTTGGATGACGAAGCCCTGCAGGCAGTCAATGAGAAGGACAGTAGTCAAATGTGTGGTGAACTTGCCAGACAATTCAACACTTCCAGTGAAATGGTTAGACTTCATCTGCACTGCTTAGGTAAGACGTACAGGCTGAGCAAGTGGGTTCCTCACACACTGTTGGAAGTCCATAAGCAACAACGAGTGGCAGGCTGTTTATCGTTGCTTTCTTGCCACCGTAGCGCATCCATATTCAATCGGGTGCTGACCGGGGATGAGAAGTGGATCCTGTATGACACACTCAAGCGCTCCAAACATTGGTTGTTACCCCAGGGTACTGTCACGCACACCACAGAGACCACCTATGCATTCACCCAAGATTATGCTTTGTGTCTGGTGGACTTGTCGTCTAGTGGTTCACTATGAGTTGCTACCAATGGGCCAAAAGGTCACTGTTGAACTGTATTTGCTGCAATTGGAAAGTGTACATCAGACATTGCATCAGAGGGAGCCAGCACTGGTTAATCGAAAGGGTGCACTGTTATTGCATGATAACCCGAGGCCGCATGTCGCGCGGGTGGCCAGGAATACGATACAGCGACTTGGTTGGGAGACTTTGTGCCATCCTCCTTACTCACCTGACCTCGCACTAGCAGATTACCACCTCTTCCATTCCCTGGACAATCATCTTCGTGGTAAATCCTTCACCAATGAAGCAGACGTGCGCCAAGCTCTCACGGATTTCTTTGCGTCCCACACCCCCGAGTTTTACCGCAAAGAAATTGAACAACTGGAGACACGTTGGCAGAAGGTGCTGGATGCCGATGATGATTACTTCGAGGACTAACAATAGGCTACGCTGTTTGTATGTCATGTTCTTTTGGGTCATTAAAAACGGCAAGAACTTTTTTGTTTACCTTGTATTTATCCGAGGCCTGAAATAATTAGTTATTTATAAAATACTTTTTTAAAAAAAATATTATATTAAACCAATTTAAATTAGGACTTTTCAGAGCAAAATCTTTTATTACATTGTTTGTGAATAATGTTTAATATATTTTTAACATCAAGGCCATATTTTAAAGAATTATTTAAATAAACTAATAGTTTTTCAATATTAAAAAACGAATTATATGGAAATATATATATCCTACACACACACAATCCTTATGAATAAGCATGTAGGTAGGCATTGCATAACATTTCTCATAACACCACATTAAACTATTCAGTGAACCTAAACCAAAAACTCACACCCTACAACTACTGCAATATAGTTGTATTAAAATACGTTACATTTTCTACAGGAGACTACTGAGGTATATTTCTTAAATCTGTTCCAGATCTTTGGGATTATACCAAAGATGACGCATACAAAAAACTTTTTGCATGAAAAAAAACCAATTACAGTTGTCTATTATAGATTCAGGAACCTGTACAAAATTATTTAAACAAGATATCAATCATTGACATGGCCAAGTAATTTTAGCGCGTTTTTCACATGTTGTATTTTACAATAATGCAACTAATGAACTTTTTACTAACAGAAAGTAGTGTGTACTGTACCACTCCTCTAAATGTACTACTATTGAGCTGAACTTTTTGCAAACAATAAATTTACTATGTAAAATTTGAGAAAATATTGTTTTAAACTAGCGAAATTCAGGAAAATTTGTAGGAAAATTGGGGAAAACTATGGGAAAATTTAAATAAGATTCGGCTCATCTAGGGCACAAATGTGACCAAATGCTGAAAACCCGAGGTCAATTGGTTGCTTATTGGCTGAGAAAAAGGTACGATAAAATATGGAACGAAGACGAAATTTGCGCCCTAATAGCGCTTTTGTTCCACTACGTGAAAAACGCGCTAAAAAGAGACAATAAACATAAAACTAAAAAGCATAAATACAAAAAACTAAAATACATAAAACTAAAAAGCATAAATAAAAAGACGATTAGATGAAAAAAAATTAAAAACTGAAACAATTTTTTTTTCTTGTATCTTTACCCTTTTTGAATTTTGTTAAAGATTATCAGCCTTTACTTTTGATCTTTACTCAAAATCTAATTTATTAAAAATTTGTCCTGACGGTTTTATTTCTGCCTTTTACTTCAGTGTTTCTCAAACTGTGTGGCGTGCACCCCTGGGAGGAATGATAACTATACGAAGGGTGCGCGAGCATATGGAAAAATCAAAAACAAAAATTATTAATTATTAATTTACAAAATTATTAATTTACTTAAGGTAAAAACAAATCAAAATACATTCTAACATAATAATAAATAAATGCAGATTTGCATTGATATAATAAAACACTTATAAATGTATCGGTATTGCACAATGTATTTTACAATAAATTTAACAATACTAACTTAAGAACAAGTTTAATAATTATAATTGACCCACAACATGGGCTTGTCATATATAAAATTATATACAAAAATTAGCACTTATCTTGATAATTTGTATGGTTTATAAGCAATCCCTTAAGTGCCGATTAAAAGTTACGTGATTCACTCCCCAATGTATCTGTTCTTACGTAGGCGCACGTATGTGATGTATTGGGGGAGGGGAGGAAGGAATAAATAAGGAAATCCTCTGATCTGAGTAAATCCTTCGCAAACACAATATCAATGTCCTTTATTGCATTCCAAAGCCTTCGAAATAATTTTATGGGTACCAATGCACAGAAAAGATCGTACTTCGGAAAGACGTATATATGAGTCCGGGGCATTTAACGCACCGGTTGAGCGAGACGTATATAACGCCGGTTGTACTTAAGAGTTTAAAGTCGTATTGTAGCTTTAGTGTCTAAGTATAGTGTTAATGAATTCAATGCATTGTTATTTGTTTGGAGAAGGGGGGGCGATGAAAATTATAACTGAATATTGGTTTGCAAATATCCAAAGTTTGAAAAGCACTGAAATAAGCAAATCCTTTGAAATAAATAATTCCTTTGCAAACACTGTCAAGGTCCTTTTATAGCATTACAAAACCTTTGGATTAATTTTATAAATTGCAGTGCACAGATAATATCGTACTTCGTAAAGGCGTATATATACATCTGGGGCAATTAACACTTTGGCTGAGCAAGACGTTTATATACGTCGATGGCAATTAAGAAGGTAAATTCGTATTGTAATTTTAGTGTCAAAGTGTATAATTCAATTAAATACATTGTTATTGTATGAAGGAGGGTGCGATGAAAATTATGATTGAATTTTGGGTAGCAAATATTGAAAGTTTAAGAAGCACTGCTTTACTTAGAATAGTTGTAAAACGTCCCATTCTCCAAACATTTTAGATTGTAGAACTACGACTTGTTTAGGCTTTGTTAGGATAAAACTAATCTGTTAAAGTTTTGATACCTGCGCAACAACCTTGGGCGTTAAGGCATATAATTTGATGCAAAAGAGAACTTTTCCAAACAAATGTCAAATACCGATTAAAAAATTTAACATCGAGATAAAATACATTTATAATCATTTTTATTTCTAGAGCCCTACAACGAGATACCACTTTATCTCTAAAAATGAGTCAGAACCATATAGATGAATTTTAAAGCTAGAAATGACACATTTATATTATATTTATACACACATTTTACATTTTAACTTATCTTTAAAATAATAAAATAAGAGTAAATATTCCCCTTAGAAACTTCTCATAAATTAATAATTCTCGCTTATCTATTCCTTAAATTTCCTTAACTGGCAATTAAAATTCTAATTATTAGGAATTTAAGGCTATAATATTAGTAAAAATGTATTTTACAACTATTATTACTAAGACGAAGGAAAGTTTATTCTAGAAATAAAGTCAGTTCTAGTTATTTCACTCTGTTTATTCTTTCTTTATTAAGCTGGAATAAATCTTGACGAAGACAACAGTTAAAATTTAAAATTGGATTCTTTGATGGAAAATGACTCATTTACTGGCATTAACATTGTATTTAACCGTTGATGAAAAGTATTTAAATTGAAGAAGATGTGCAACGAAAAATAGAGAATGTATCTTTCTCGCTCTTTGTATGTATGTGTGTGTAGAATCTATTATAATATAATGTCTTTAAGGATGAGATTTTTTTTTTTGGAATCCATAAGTGAAAGACTTATCATTTACTCAAGTTTTGAGTATTATGGGAACAAATATAAAATGTATTTAACTTTTAACAAATTCTACCGTAATTGGCCAATGCTATTATAAAATACACACATGGCAAAATGATTCAAACCGTAAATAAGAGTAGTTAGTTTGAAATAATGGAACTACATTTTGGAATAAATAGAGTGTTTCTTTAGAATATACAAATCATTCCAACAAAACTAATTTCAGCAAATAATCTCTCCTATAAATCAGTTGCCCTTAAGCCTATAATGTCTAAACACCTCTTTTTATGCCCAAAAATTAGTCATGAACCCCCGAAAGAAATCTTTATTTCAATGCCGGATTGAAAAATTACAAATTTAACACTGAAATCCTGAAAATGATATTGATAAATATTACGTAATAAGGCTATGCTATATATTAACTTGAACAAAAGTCTAATTTTGGTTAGTTGTTGTTGTCGTTTTTTTTTTATCCCAGATGGTGCAGCTTAGCTATATATATATAAGGAAAAAAAACATCTCCGTAAAACCAAAAATCACCGAAAAAAGGATTAACCGAAGCATTGTCAATACTAAAATTCAAGCAATTAAGAACAGGAGTATGGGATGCCTGCTAGCCTTGCACCAATTACACTGTGGAAAAAATTTCCGGCCCTGATGAAAAGTAAGATATTTTATGTGACCCCTAAAAAATGTGATAGGACCGGACCGTCTGCGGATTCCTAGGAATATTGATATGGTGAAACCAACGGGGCCTTTTCCAAAATACCAAGGGTGAGCATGTTGTAGTCTCCAAAGTGCGTTTAATTCCATCCTCTTAATGGAAGAGAGTACAGTAAAAGTTAGATAAGCGTCACCTTGTAAGGAATCAGCAGAGGCAGACTTGGCCAAACTATCGATAATCTTGTTACCCTTCAGCCCAATGCGGAAAGGGACCCATTGAAAATATATAGAGTGTCTAGAAGAAACTCAAACCACAAGATCCAGAATATTTAGGCTTCTCATACTCCCAACAGTTGTCCAATGAAAAGGTTCTGCATAGAAGCACGACTGTCCGTTAGTATCCAAATGTCCCTGAAGACAAGTTCAGAAGCTGTGTCAATGAATTGTTATCCCTTATATATTGCAATAAGTTCAGACCTAAAAACTGGACAGCAGTTATTATTTCTAATCTTAATTTAAAATGTACTATAAGGTGTCTCAATATTCTTGCCACTTTCGGAAACCCTTGTTGCTCATGCTACCATCAATACAGATTTTAAATGCCGAATGAGGGATGCTATGAATTGTCTCCAGATCCATTTGTCTAGTAAATTCTGGTACATCTGACATTTTAAACGCCCTGGTCTATAGCCCAGTCTGGAAATGTATTCGATCAGAGTCAAACTTAAAATAGGAAAAGGAGTGAGGTTTCAACTTTGGATAATAAATTTAGGGACAAGAAGATATCAATTGTACTCCAAAAAATATACGTGACCGATTTTATTTTAGTAATAATATTAACAGTAATAGGTTAAAGTGTAGTATAGGGGGGGCCTTGGCGACCAAAACCGATTGCCAAGTTACTTCAATTAGCGATAGGTGTTGAAAGCCAAAATGAATTCGTTATCTCACCATGATATCTATATAAAAATCGCCAAATCCAAAGACTCTCCCACCCTATACTACACTTGAGCCAGAGTAATATATTGGTTTCTGTTTGAAACTAAGGAAATGGGATTGCATTTTTATCATTCTTGGGAATATGAAAGAAAAAAAAATTGAAGTGTTGACAAAAGATGCACGACTCTTATTCTGTAATATTTTAGACAAGTTATTGCATATAGCAGAGCGATTCCCTTTCTGCTTAAATAGGCATAGACGGCCGCAGCCGCAATCGGGCCGACTTTCACCGAGTGACACTTGTTATTACTAGTATTTGTTATGTGCTTTTCTATATAATATCCTACTTTAAAAGTTTTTTACACGTAAAAATCATTCCTAATCTAGTTTAACTTTCATAATAATGGAAATAGGTGACAATTATTTTACTTTGCAATAAACCTTCCGTGGACCTCTTAACGTTGTCTATGTACCCCAAATTAATTTTACGGTGTATCCACGTTCCCATGTTTTCTTCTTCCATGTTTTCTTCATGGGAATCTATGATATACCTTAAAATCCAGCGTATAACTCGCACAACCGTATAACGCACACCACTGTATAACGCGCACCTATACATTCAAGCTACAATTTTTAATTTTCAAATATATTCGCTGTGTTGTATAGCACGCATCCCCTTTTTTACGAAGAAATGTATAACGCACACCTATAAATTCAAACTACAATTTTAATTTTAAATATATTCGCTGTGTTGTATAGCACGCATCCCCTTTTTTACGAAGAAATGTATAACGCACACCTATACATTCAAGCTACAATTTTTAATTTTTAAATATATTCGCTGTGTTGTATAGCACGCAGCCCCTTTTTTCTTACGAAGAAATGTATAACGCGCCCCTATACATTCAAGCTACAATTTTTAATTTTCAAATATATTCGCTGTGTTGTATAGCACGCATCCCCTTTTTTTACGAAGAAACCTGAAATATATGTGCACAATACTTTAATTTTTTGAAGTCATTTATTCGAGATAATATTCCAAGTTTTAGAAAAACAAGTAATATAAAAAAAAACATTAAAGTCCTTTCCTACTTAAATCAACAAAGGAAAATTTTACTTTAATTACTTTTTATTAAACAATTATAACTAATATAAATATGTATATACATATGATAAAATTACAATATATTAAGTGGAAAACACCTTTTCAATTAACATTAAAAACTTTTTACCACATTAAATTTGTAATTACATTTTTAAAAAAGTGAAAAAATAGGTTAGAATTTATCTTAAAAAACCGGTGTAAAAGAAATGCTAACATCTAACTAGCGTATGATTATTTTAGGTTAAGTTAAATCTTCATCACAAACTTAACAAAAGCTGTTTTGTGCAATGTTACTGCCATCTAAAAGGATAATATTGAATGGAATATATCTTAAATTATATAATAAATTAATTAAATTAATTAATGATTTATTGTTTGAAAAACTGTATTAACATCATCCACTACTAGTTTAAAAATACATTTGAGCTTGAGTGGTTGAATAAAAAGTATTTTATAAGTGATTGAAAATTTGAAAAAGATATATGAATAAATATATATATATAAGGAGAGTATGAACTAATAGTAGAGGGATTGAAAAATGTAGTATACTTCTAAAGTAGTAGTTCATAAGGAATGTCATATCTGTTAATAAGCAATATTTCGATATATGTAGACGTCTAATATTTTTCTTAGCTCATCTTATTTTATTTTTAAAGCTCTCATTTTTGTATCCGAAGTATAATACGCACCAATAAATTTTGATCTTATTTTTTTGTGTTAAAAGTGCAGGTTTTACACCGGAATTTACAGTAAGTAAACATTGAACGTTTGTACCTTTACGTATACGTTGTTTGTTCGTGAAATTATTTTTAGCTGTTTTCCTTATATATTTTTTTGAAAGAAACTACAAAAAAAAAATCATCACTTTTTTTTTGTTTTATTATTAAATACAATGAAACAAAACAAACCAAAATTTGTAGAGTTAATTTTTTAATTTTTTATAGATGTAAAAGCATTTAGTTTTAATATTAGTTTACTATCCCGAGTTATCTCGGGCAAACGAAAAAAAAGTTAAATATTAGTCTTTGTATGATTGTTTTTGAAACAAGGGATAACACAAAATGATATCTGTAATTTTGTAGACTGGTATCTTGTCTCTTTTCTCTGGAATCTATTTTACGAGAGTACAGAGTACACAGACTCGTTGTACTTGGATTTTTTTTCAGCATCAAGAATAACATCTGGAAAATACCTTGAAGTTAACCTAAGTATGAAGGACTAACGCTGGGTCTTCCAGCTGTGGCAGAAAACTTGTCACGATGATTTTCTGACTTTAGTTTTTAAATCAGTTCCACTCTAAACAGTTTAGGTGATCGCGTGAACACCTCCTACTACCCTACACTATCCATTTTATCATTGTAGTCAACTACACATTTAGGCCTGGACTTAATCTCTCCATCTGTTTGTCTCATCCTGCATTT
This sequence comes from Trichonephila clavata, assembly GCA_019973975.1. Lineage (NCBI taxonomy): Eukaryota > Metazoa > Arthropoda > Arachnida > Araneae > Nephilidae > Trichonephila > Trichonephila clavata. The sequence goes on from BMAO01032793.1 coordinate 22,816, forward strand.
CAATTGTATGTATTTTTGAAATATGACTAACATCCTTCTTATTTTTTTTCCATTTCATTACAGTTGCTTTCCCTCTCTGATACCCAATAAATTCTCCTCTTTTAAAATTTCTTTGTCTTTAGATCTCAAGGTAAATTTTTTTTATTCAATCGGAATGTTCCATACATCAGTCTTTCTTTTGACTAACGAATCAGCCAAACCTGTCAATAATACGAAAGTTATAAAAATTTGTTGTAAAAAGATATAAACTTGTCCAAACTGCCAATAAAAGCTGAATACTTCTTTTCCTTTCCTACAAGCCGAGTAAAACAGTGATAAAACTAATCGTACTGACAAATTCTGCTTCACCCGAGTTTTCTTGAGATTATAATTAACTGCAATATATACTAACCCGAGATAACTTGAGATAATCAGGCAAGCGGTTAATATATATATATCTCATAGCTTATAAACAAAATTTATGCAATTAAAGATGTAAGAATTATAAAAAAAATTATTGAACACAGAGAGCTTATTTAATAAATACTTTAAAGTTAAATACAATGGAAATTATTGTGTAAAGTATTTTTTGTGTTAAGTTAGAACTAAAAAGTTATATATAAATTAAAAATCACCAAACATATTGGTTCTTTGTACTAAGAAAACAGGTTAATGTGAAACAAATAGTAACCAGTTAATGTTAAATAAACTACGACTTCGAAAGTAAGATATAAATATGTATGAATTTGGAGTTTCATCGAAGCAAGCATTAAACTGACATTAAGCCTACTTTTCGAGCAGCATTGGAGAAAAAGAAGTTGTAGAGAGATTTCCTTCTTCCTCTTGAGATTCTTATTTTTTTTCTTTAGGTGCAGCGTAGTTGAAATATTGATATTATTTCAAACATATGTTGAATTTAATTTGTTTGATTAATTGTTATTTTGTATGTAATGTTAATTTTTGTAAATAGTATATTTTTTTTGTAATATGCTTCAGGGAACAAAAATCGTAATTTATTGATGATATGAAACAGATAGCGTTTTTATTGCTGTTTACCTTTTGTTTAACAAAAAGGTTTTACAAATAAGTCACATTTGTTTTGCTTCTGACTCTTTCTTTGCCTGAACTTCCACTATTCTTAATTTATGGACATGATAGTACATAATTTTAGAATATAGGTTCCGATATCTCATAAAAGAAGTATATGTACGCCATGCTATGAAAACATGCTATTAACCGTCCAGAAGTAACAATATAATAGTTGGGATGTATGCCAGGGATGGTCAAAGGCTCATATGTTTTATAACACGTACCAAAACCTCTGTGGAGTGCGTATTTATGTTTTCATACATCCTCCATCTTTGGTCATCATATACTTGTAAATAGAAGTTTCTTTGAAACCCGATGAATCATTTAGCCTAATCTGTGTAGTTGATTTAAGTACAAATGATTATTATGTTGCTTGCTTTATATTCTTTCTTATTGCTTTGTTTTTTGATACATTTGTGACGGATCTATATGTATCCTTTCATTAAACCTCTTGGGAAATTTTTGGGGCTATGAAAATTATCAACTTTCTCTTAAGAAGACGTGATATGCAAATTAAGTTTGTTACATATACAGTTTGTCTGTAGTTCAGGTTCGCTTTCTAGAAGGTTGGAAAGTTATTTAACTAAAGGTGTCAAAGAGAAAAAATAATAGTAGTAGTAGATATAAGTAGAAAAAATACAGAAGAAGGATAGAAAGTCCCTGTGACAGAATAAAGACAGGAAGGTGATATTGATAAAGAAATTAAAGCCTTAATTGATAAGAAGACTGCCTACAGTTCAGGTATTAGTCACCTATAAATACGTTTGATATTTAAAGTATTAAAGAGGTTTAAGTTGCAACTACTTTCATATCTACTGCGTAAAGCAATATTAAGGTAGAAGATTGATTAATACAAAGTGGCTAATTTATTAGATGTATTCTCCAAAAAAGCGACTCTCATCCCCCGCCCTCAGTTGACTTTTCGGAAACTTCCTATTTATTGTGATTCATTGAATTGTTTTTGAGTTAATTTAAACGCTGAATAAATAATTTGAAATTATCATGACGAATCATCCTTCATTTTCCTACACCTTTATCCGGGTATCAGGGTAGAAAAGGGAGGTTATTAAACACTGACCACGTAGGTTAACAAAAAAATCTTTTACTAAACGAAAAGACCCATATGAATTTCTAAAATTTTAAACTTTATAGTTATCATTGAATAGTGCAAATTTTGCCTACAAATGCTACAAATGAATAAAATAATCTGAAAAAATTCTCACTTTTCATATTTAGAAGGAAAAAATAACACATTTTATCCTTTATATACTCATTTATGATTTATTACTGAATATTCGAATTCCCTTAATATATCCTTATTTCTTTCAAGATACTTGCCTCAGGCGGCATAAGTAGCAAAGGCAGTGCTCCCTCGAGACATGTGGTGCATCCAGAAACCATCCAGGAATGCATATTAAGACAGATAATGTATTAATATTTCCATAGAGACATGAAACCAAAGCGGTTTTTAAGCTTCACCGCAAGTGATGGTAAAACACTTTAAATTTTAAAAGTTTGTCGCTGAGTGATGATGCCGGAAAAAAACTTAGACAAGGTATATGTTCCTTTGAGATTTATAAGTAAAACTTTTCTTAGATTTACTACTTTCTTTCTAAAAAGTGACGTCTCGTATTTCTTCAGGGACTTTTTCACTTGATTTGAAACTTATATTTACAATGTTGAAAAACTAAATCTGCTTACCCGTGTTGTAAAGTTTCTCATTCTAGATATTCTTGCAATTTCATTTTCTTTTCATATCTGCTTCAGTTTGAAGAAAAACTTGAAATTTTCTCCACGATCAGAAAGTTAAGGCATCCTTTGTAAAACTTTTAATGGAATTGGCAGAATCTTTTTGTACTTATTCTATCAAAAATGTTTCTTGTTATTGTGACACATTCTTAGGTTTTAACCGTTAGAAAAAGCCTCTTCAGAGAATTTAGACTTTATTTGTGTTCTGAAATGCCAACACAGTTTCATATTGTTTATAAAAATGATAGCTCTACAGGAAATAATTCTATTTTGAGCATTTCTATGAGGCGATTTGTTGGTACTTATTTGCTTCTACATTTTTGTGTGTTTGATCTTATGATAACTACTTTTTCAGAAATTACTTATATAAGACCTTCATGAATTTGCTCTAACTATCATAATTTATTATGGAAATCACAACGTTTAAGAAACTTTAACATGAATAGAGTGGAAAAATTTTCGGTGAGCAATGCAAAAGGACAACTGATAATCCTCAAAGATGCGTATAACGAATACTGCCAATAAATTTTTTTTTGCTAGAAAAACATCTAAAATATTAACATTAAATATTTCAAATGTACAGGGTGCTGTCAAATTCGATTGACAAATTCAGAAAGGTGATAGTAGGCAGCATAGGGCGATAAGTCACCATATAACATGGTGTCGCAAATCAGTTTTAGCCTGAGAAAATCGTGATAATAGTAGCAGTGGGTAGAAGATTGGTCAGGCAAGGAAAGAGCCAAATGAATGTGGGGATATACATATATTTCTCGAATGCCTCAATGGTGGAGAATACCTTGTTTTCCTACAGGCCATCCTCCCGGAATTAATGCAGTGCGTACCGGCCACTGCAGATCAGAACGTGTGGCTCATGCACTATGATGCACCAGCAAATTTGTCGGTTGCGGGGCGTATATATATATAACCACTTCCATGCTACTTATCTCGGGAGGTGGATCAGACGTTGTGGACCTGTTGCTTGACCTCCACGTTCCCTAGACCGCAATCGCTTGGATTTCATCTACTGGGACCACCTGAAATCGCTTGCGTTTTCGAAGCCGGTGACTACAGTAGAGGATCTTTCGGCACAGATCTTCGCCGCTTCAGTTGGCATCGACATCACACCGGATTTATTTGAACGGTCTGACAATTATTCGGTGTTGGCTGTACAATGACCTCCAAGGCTGCAATTCCTGTGACTACCTATCACTGGTTGTTGTATTTCTGACGTCGAGTTGTACTGCATTGTTCATATTATACATATGCTTTACCTTTAATAAATGTATTTCTCATCTCTTTTCATTCCACTCGTCATTCCACTTTTCCTAACTGTTTTTGAGAATTAACCGCTTCCCTTATAAATTTTTTTGAAAAAAACTGCAAAAAATCATCACATTTTTTAAATTTTATTATTAAATACAAGGAAATGAAACAAAATAAAATATATAGGTTTTAAACTGAATCTTTAATTTTTTACAGGTGTAAAAGCATTTAGTTTTAACACAAGTTTACTATCCCGAGTTATCTCGGTCAAATGGAAAAAAAGTCAAATATTAGTCCTTGTATGATAGTTTTTGAAAGGAGGGAAAACACAAAGTGATACCTGACACTCTGAACACTGGTATCTGGTTTCTTTTCTTACTGGCTTACCTCTGGAATCTCTTTTACGGGAAAATACAGTGCACTGTCTTAGTAAGGGTATACAATCGTCTTCAATAAGGCTAAATACAAAATAATCACTTCCACTATTTTCAATGTTCACCTCTTCATAATCACTACCCGAAAAATCATCACTTTCGCTATCTTACATCAACACCGTTATTTTACTTTTCTAAACGCAACTATCCTTCTTTATACATTAATAATCCACAAGCCGACGTGTACTATATAATAAGGAAAACACGTGACCAGTGCCACTAAAAGAACCGTGAACCCAAAAATCCTTGGAAAACTACCAACCAAATCTGAATATTTCCTTTCATTTCCTCAAGGCCGAGTAAAACTGGGATAAAAGAAATCATACTGACAACATCTGTTTCTCCCAAATTTTCTCGGGATAATAGTTAACTGCAATATATACAAACCCGAGATAACTCGAGATCATCAGGCAAGAGGTTAATCAGACAAAACGTAGTTTGCAACCCCCTGTTCTATGGTAATTTTTCATCACTATGCTGCTTCTCTGAATTTGTTGGTTGAATTCAGCAATACCTTGCATATATGTTTGATGTATATTCCTTAAAATACCAATTTAATAAAAAGGATCAATAATTATGTATTATTAAAACCAAAACTATAGAACAAGAAAAATATATTTCTTTTATTGCACAGATGTAATAACAAATTTTTCATAAAAACATATATTACGAAAAAAGAACTTGTCACTTTATTTACTTTGTTTTATTTGAAATTAATATTAAACGGATTAATATTTAATGGAAAAGAAGAGCATGTAATTCTGATTGAATCTTACCTTTTTTGAACAAATGCTTTATCACAACTCAGCCTTGGTATGCAATTGCCTCGGAATTTCAAAAATGCTCTTAACTGCATCTGTGCCTGATATAATCAACATGATTATTTTTTTTAATTGTGTACATTTTTATATTTTATATTGTGATAAAGTAGGTTAATCGAAGTTAAATTTCGTAGAGGAAACGTTTACCTACATACGAGTTTTCTGAAATACAAAAATTGTTTTATCAATAAAATATCCGATTATTGATATTAGGAAACTGCATAGTCATATAAAATTGTGATTCGTTTATTATAAACTTACAAGACTTTATGAACACCCTGAAAATTTCACATTTTTATTTAAATTCAGAGCTTTGAATTCGCACTTCATATTAAATGCTTATGTTAAAATCACTTTTCTTGCAATATGTCCTTTGAATGGTTCTTTAAAATGTTGCGTTTCGAGGGAAGAGAAGTAATTCTTCATCATATAATTATTCTTTAATGCAATTAAAATTCCTTCTTACAACCATTACAGTAATAAAACATTATTATTAATATCTTATTATGTTTGGCAAAAAGAAAATATAAGAGATGCCCAAATGAAACGTGGACAAGTTAAATAAGAGTAATTTTATTAGAAATTAAAAGAAACTGATCTGGGGTTTGTTACACATATCCCATCTTTTCGGCAGCAAGTTTATGTCTTCAAACTAGAAAGAACGTGGGTGATTCTTGAGAAAGTCCTGCCCAGCTTCCTTCACTTCAACTTCCAAATAAAAATGTAATTTTTTATTAAGTGGCCTAAAGGCCTAGAAGTCACAGAGCGACAAATAATACATCAAATGAAAAATATGTTCATAATAAAAAAAAACCTTATTGAATCGAAAGAAGTACTTGAGCAATATGTTGAAACATTTTGATCCCAGAAGCATAATTTCAATTTTATATCCGAATAATTTCATTCATAAATTACAATAACTTCGTTCGAAACATTTCAAAGTAAATTAGAAAGAGATGGAGAGATTATTGTTTCATAGTTTAAAAAAAAAATCAAAACATCAAAGAAAGGTTATTTTGTAACTTAATCCGAAATATAAATTTGTTCTCAAGTTTTATTTGTAATAGAAAAGATTCTGAAAAATAGTAAAGGCATAAAATACCATATAGAAAAACTAATTTCAAAATATTTTTCTGGTAAAATAACTTTTTTCAGATTGTGTAATTTAACTTTAAAAATGAATGCGTTTCACAATTATAAAGCAAATTTAGGTAAAAAAAAACACATTTTATTATAAATTTTAGGAGTTTTATTTTTAATTTTCTAAAAAGGATGTATTGGCTTTTTAAACTCGTTCATGTGAAACATAATCAGGACAACATGTTTGGAATATTTGAATATCGTTAAGAAAGAAACAGTGAAGCTAAATCATAAATATGTTTAGCTTTTTTTCTGAAAAAAAGAACAAAACATTGAAAACAAATTACATATTTGAAAAAGTTTAAAAAAGTTTGGAACGAGAAACGTGCATAGAGTTTTCAATAAGTAGAATTGTAATTTGATTTTTTAAAACTTATATATTCTGATGAAACATTTATTCTTTCAATGCTATAAACAGGAGGCATAGGCTGAAAAATTATTCCACATTTTAAAAATAATTTTCAATTTAGTGATGTATTAATGTTTAAAGATAAAAGTTTTTTTTAAAAATTGTTTACGTAAAAATGTTTTCGAAAGAACTTTTTCTGTAGTTTTTTGGAAAATTTTTTTGTCTCATACATTTATTATATTATTGTACTTAATTGTAAGAATTGAAAATATAAAATATGCAATGTCCTTTTAATATTCTTTTACCGAAAGCATTTTCCGTCATTTCTCATGATTTTATTATCATAAAAATTTCAAATCGAAAAAAACTTTGAAAATAAATTTTACCTATAAACAAAATAAATGGCATTACAAGAAGCCAGTGGTCTTCAAACTGTGTTTCACTGAACCCTTGGGTTCCATAAGTCATACCCAGGGGTTCCACGAGTCACAATAAAAAAATCGAGAAGAAATAAGTGTGTATGCAAAATAGATTCACGTTCTGTATAAAGTTTGTATAGTTACAAATATCTAAAACTCATTCACTATTCATTAAAATTGAAAATTTTATTCACATATCATGATTTTATTTTGAAACACTTTTCAAACATTTGTTATCATATAATAAACGAATATTAAATTATTTTATCTTTTTATATATATACACTCAAGAGCCAAAACATTATTACCACCCCTACATTTTGCAATGAAATCACCTGGATGACTTGGAAGGCACGTGATCAGGTGGAAGTGGTATTTAACTGCTGCTGGAGAGTCTGAAGAATCATTCTTTCACTTAATTCTGTGTGTGATGGGAAAGGCTGTGGATCTGAGCGACTTTGATAGAGGGGAGATTGTATTGGCTCGGAACAAGTATTTCTGAAACTGCAAGACTCGTGGGTTGTTAGCAATCTACAGTTGTTAGTAATTCTGCAAAGTGGATGAATGACGGTGAAACCAGCCGTAGACGACATGGTGTTGTACGTCCGCACGCTATCAAAGATATAGGTCGTCGGAGACTGTCTCGCATGGTGAAGCAAAACCGGAGCCAGACAGTGGCTCAGCTGACAGCCCAATACAATGCAGGGCCAAGTAGAATAGTAGAATAGTATCGGAGCACACTGTTAAGCGGACACTGTTGAATATGGGGCTATGCAGCAAACGTCCCACTCATGTGCCTTTACTGACCAAGCGGCATCGGCAACTGCGCTTGCGCTGGATCTGGGAACATCGCGACTGGTCCATGGATCGGTGGGAGAGAGTTTTCTGGTCAGATGAATCACGGTTTGTCATTCATCACGCCGATGGCCATGCCAGGATACGCCGTCTTCCAGGCGAACAGTTGCTCCTTCAATGTACAGTAGGTCATACACAGGCCGGTGGTGGTGGTATTATGCTTTGGGGGACGTTCTCTTGGGCGTCTCTGGGACCTGTGGTTGTGGTAGAGCAGACCATGAATGCTATAGGGTATCTGAACATAATTACGGACCAGTTGCACCCTTACATGGCCTTTGTTTTTCCAGCTGGAAATGGAATGTTCCAAAAAAACATCACCCCGTGTCACAAGGCTAAAATTTTGTTGGAGTTTTTCCAGGAACATGATGCTGAATTCCAGTTAATGTCCCGGCCACCGAACTCACCGGATCTCAATCCGATAAAACACATTTGGGATGTTATGGGACGACAGCTCAGAGTTCAAAGACCACCAATTCACAATATCTTGGATTTGCGTGACCGTTGCTTAAACATCTGGTACAATCTGTCTCCGGCCATCTACCAAGGACTTGTGGCATCCATGCCAAGGCGGGTTGAAGCTGTGTTGCGCTCCAAAGGTGGCCAACTCGTTATTGACAGGTGGTCATAATGTTTTTGCTCTTGAGTGTATATACTTCCTGCCAGATAGTGAATATTCTGTTATTTACTATTTCTGGTTCCACAAAATAATTTCATACTCGTTAGTTATCACAATGTCTTGCAAAAATAAATAGTTTCTAACGAAAAATGCACTATCTTGCATTTGTGGGAACAACTTATCAACGGATTCAATATATATATGTGTTAAAATATAAATTTAAACAAGAGCAGCGTCTAAATTTTATGTTACAAATGCTTTTTCTCTCTCATGCAAAATACACGGGATTTCGCACGCACAGCTATGAACATTTTAATGTCAATCAAGTGCCATGTGTTTAAGTTGAATAAATTTCTTAACATAAGTGGCTACAAAAACAAAGTATAAAAACAAATTAAACTGAGAATATGTAATGCGATTGCATTTAATATCAAATGACCTAGACTTTGACAGTTTGTGTGAAAAAAAGCAAACAGATATCCCAGTTACTAAATATAATGTATGGATCACTTGGATCACAAATTAATATTACTAATGAGTAAATTGTATTAAAAAAATTAGATTAAAATTTTTTATTAATAAATGCAATGCTTTTTTTAATTGCCTTTACATAAAGTGGCTGTAACATGTTTATCTACTTTAAATATTGTTTTGAGAGATATTCTTCAAAATATGTGTCTGAAATGGGGTTCTATGGAAGCACTTTCTAGTTTTAGGGGTTCCACGAAAGCATCTTCAAATTCTAGGGGTTCCTTGCGTTGAAAAAGTTTGAAGACCACTTCACTGGACAAACGAACACTGTTTTTCTTTTGATAATTAAAAAAATACAGCCAAACCTTATTCCTCAATCTTGAATTTTATGATTTGTAACTTATTTCATTAAATATTAAATGTTTAAGAAATTAGCTTTATTTTTATTTAAAATACTTTTAAATTTAACGCATTTTTCAAATTTTCAAACTTTTTTACTTCAGTCTATGTTAAAAGTATATTTATGGTATTACAGTTACAAAACTTAGCTTTAAAATTAAGCCATTTAAATCTTGTATTTGGAGAGTTAGAGTCATAAATATTTTAAAATATTACTTAGAGTGCTATGTAAAAGCTTAAAGCAAGTTTTATTCTTTTTTTCCGAAATAAATCCCTACATAACAATCTTTATTCGCTATTTTTATTCGGTATCTTTGAAAAACTAGTAGTAAAATTCAGCAACAATTTATTTTTATGATCCGAGGATTTTTATTTATCTTCATGAAACTTTACAGTAGGGAACCATAAAATAAATTTCCCTCTTTTTGGGTATATCTAAAGGAATGTGATAAGGAAAATCTTTAAAAATTTGAGTATTGAAGTTTTTACATATATTCAATTAAAAAAAACTCGCAGAGTACATAAAAAACAGGATTTCTAATCTACCTGAAAATCTATCGATATTTAGTTGTAGGGATGCTTGAAGCAAGAGAGCATGCATACTGAAACAATTTGCTTCTTTTTAGGTATATCTATAGCAGGGGTGGCCAAGCTTTTTGGGAAGTGTGTGCCCCTGTTTTATAAGAAATAACTATGCGGACCTTCTCAACTTTTCCAACAAACAAACATGGAAAAGTGAAAAAAAATACTTATAAGCTTATTATGAGATTTTTACTCAAATAGCATATTTTTAATGCAAGTATTTATGATCGAAATTTAAAAATAATATAATAAATAAGACGAAAGTACACAAACTTAGGGTTTATTGATAATTAACTCTTTTTACAAGTTCAATCAATTAGGTTGGGTATTAAATAAAAATGATTAACTTGAGTCATTCAATTCAAAATAGTTATTAATAGCTCAGAATCTACTTAATGGGGCTTCTGAATTACTACTTTTTACCAAGTCATCTGGATAAGAATTAGCTCTTACACATGCTAACCAAATTAGATTATTATAGGGACACATTAGCTAGCTTTGGGTGATATTTATTTTATTATGCTCATAGCAGAAAGCCTATTTTAATCCAAAATTTGAGGGTTTTTTGTCTGAGACAATCCCACTTTAAAATAAAATTGTAAATGGCTATTTATAATCTTTTCAAAATGTTTAAAGTTTATTCTGCAAGTTCCCACGTCCCACTGCTAAACTCCATCATGCTACACTGTGGCACGCGTGCCGAGGGTTGGCCACCCTAATCTAGAGGAAACAGATAAAAAAATCGCTAAAATTTTAGTATTGAGCTGTATAAATATTCAATTAACCTCTTAATTACCGATGAAAAGTAAAGCAATTCGCTTCTCAGTGCTACCGGTTTACACGTAAGTGTGCATATGGGGTGTAGTGGACGGGGGGGGGGGTGCACAAATAAACAATTTTTTTCTCTGAAATAAGTAATCCCTTCGCAAACGCAATTAAGGTCATTTTACTACAATCTACATCCTTAGGAATAGTTTTACTGATAGCATTGCAAAGAAAAAAAATCGTTCTTTGGAAGGACGGATATATACGTCCAGCCAATCAACGCATCGGTTGAGGAATGCGTATATAAGCTACGGCGATTATACGCCGTAGCTTATATACATCCCACATTCGCCGATTTCACATCACAGAAATCCAGATATGGGATGGAGGGCTGCATGCAGCCCGTATGCACACAGATACACCGCAATCACTACAATCAAAAGGGTTAAAATCTCACATACATGAACAACAAGATTTCCCATCTATCTATATTTAGTTATAGATATACTTGAAGCAACACAGATATGCATATTGATATTATTTATAACCGGAATTCCTTTTAGGAAAACAACTCAATAGTTTTCTAAGCCAGAGATTCTTAAATTTTCGATCGCTGCACCTAATTTAATCCCCCCCCCTTTATGTATCAGCTTGACGTCATGGGTCCTCAAGATTTTGATTACTCCTATCTGAGTAATTTAAATGTTTCTCAGTAATCCTGAAATTCCATGTGCTACTTACAGAAATTTTTAACTCTTCTTTTTTTTCCTTTAAAGCATCCGTCTACTTGCAACAACCTTTTAAAAAAATGGAGATATGGGGATTTTTTTGTGGTTTTTAGATTTGTTTAGTACATTTTAAGAAAAATATGCTTAAATTAAGAAGAGAAAAATAAATTATTATTACTAAAATGGGATAAAATTGGTAAAAATTTGCAAAAAATAAATTAAACGGGGCCCATTTTGAACCAAAAGCGTATGAACAAATTTTCAATTTTTCAAGTTTAATGTGTTGTTATGTTATTCATTTTTGAAATGACTTTCTGGATAAGATGTACTTAGTTATTATATGAAATTGCTTAAAATAATAGAGATTATATTAATATAAGGGACAGTAAATTTTGTAATAAAACAGTGATTGATACATCTGAATGTTAAAACGTTTCTTCTTTCATACAGAACATACACAAGAAATTTCAGTTAATTACTTTCAAAACTTTTTCAGCAATCGTTGTCTCTGTTTCAGCATTTTCAAAAAAAAAAAAACACATTTCGATTAAAACGCGTTTTAAAGTATGACATATCTTGCTTACAGTAATGGCATTTGATTTTACTAAAACACTTATAGTTTTTGTCAGTGAACGAAAATCGTAAACTTGGTATTTCTATAAAGCTAATAAGATGGTCTTTAAAATAAATTAATAAAATATTTGTCGATTTTTGATAAAATTCACAATTTTAGGGTTGTCGGATGCCTTAAGAAATCAAAGAACATATAATTTAAAATCGAGATGGATGCAATCGTTATCTCATTGATACGTTACGAATTCAGTTCGTAATCTTTGAACACATATTTCTTCTATTTTTGAAAATATTACTTTGTAGTAATATTTTCAAAATGTAGTAGCAAACAAAAAGCCATTTAATATTCTTGATTGAAATGCATGCTCTAATAGATATTTTTCATTAGGAGCAATTTAATGCTCTAGTCTAGAATGACACATCTTTCAATTTTTCCACGTGACCATTCAGAATCTGTGTAAAAGAAGAAAATCTTAACATTAAATGAAAGATCTTCGCGAATACCCTAGGAATGAGCTGGGGACACTCGGCGGGGGTGGGGGGAGGATCTACGGACCACAGTTTTTCTGAGTCATTAAAGCCTGTATTTCTGGATTCTCCCAACGAATCATTAAGATAATATATTGAAGATTTTTTTTTTTAAATTTACAAACATTTTGGTGAATTCTTTGTTTTGTAAGAATAAAACAGATTAATTATTTTCCAGTTTTTAAATATATCCCACAAACTCTAAGTTAAAATATGTGTGCGAGAAATCACTTCCGTTATATTTTACAATCTATTACAAAGCATATTCATTGATATTATACAACTTATAATGAGGAAAATTCAGATTCGTTTTAAATTTAGACATGTATAGATAATCACATAAGTACTTAACCTTTAATTAACTATATTTATAAGAAAATTAAAAAAAATTTTTTAGAGAAAAATAATATTTAAATAATCTACTACATATGTATAATAAACATTTCCGCTCATGAGTTCGATCCTAGTACCACTAAAGATCCGTCGTGTAGGGGAGCGATGCACGTTAAATCTGTCGAGAGCTCAAACGTCCTCCCGTTGGTGTGGTGTGGTAGTTAGGAGAGGGGGGTGCCAGCTCAGGTGTCGTCCGCGTCACTTGACCATGGTTCAAAATTACGCGGACCGTCGCCAAAAGCCCTCGTGTTGCTAATCAGTGCGACGTTAATATTCACTCACTCACTCATAAACATTTCCGCAAAAGAATATCCCCATTTTGCAGATGTTACAATAAAAAGACAACGAAAAACTTCATCAATTATTTAATTCATCTAAAAACAGTTTTTATGTTTACCTTTACGTACTAATTAAAGGTTTTTGTTTTAAAAAAAATTAAAATGGATGTATCGTTTCAAGTAGTGCAATTACAATGAAATATGTTTAATGCGAAAACGCTTAAGAAGAAATGTCATTTAACACGAAATAATAAATCGGTCCCAACAAATTATTATGTAATTTCATACATTTTTTTTTCTTAACAGAAAACGAGAATCACTGAACACGAAAAGATTTCCCTTGTAGAAATGAGCAAGATACTGAAACCACAAACCAATATTGGGGAGTGAAATGAATGAGAGGTGGTTTCACACACATGTTTCTTAGAAAAGAAGAAAATTTGGCATTGAAATATCCACGGAATAGCCTGTGACACGAGCCAATTTTGTTTAGTTGAGCTACTCTTTCACCTCTACCCCCTAAAAATTCCACACAGAAATTTCTTATCCCTCATCAGTTGGCTTTGGTATTTGGTGTCGAGTACATAGCAGTTTTTGTAAAAATCTGTGAGTTGGGCCAAAAAGCTCGGGGGGAAAGCAAACTGTTTTCTGGCATAAAATGAAGATGAAGTTTCTTAAGGCGGTTGATCAAAAACAGAAGACAAAAATGGAAATATTTAAATATATTTTGGTATTAAAAACTCTACATTATTTGGTTCAAACAAGCGAAATCTCAGAATGCTGTCATTAAAAGTTTTGTATTAAATTTTATTAAGTTCCTGTGTAAATGTTTTTTTCATTGATTTTAAAGATTTGCTCTTTGATATTTAAAAAGAAAATATAGCATTTTTTTTAACTCAGACTTTTAAATATAAGTAATATTTTGGAATAGGCAGTGCTAAAGAATTATGCAAGTATTTACTATGAAATAATGGTTACGAAATAAAATAAACGATTGTTCGTAGATAATAGTTTACACTGATTATGTGATTGATAAATCATTTTTTTCATAGAAAAATACACAAAATTGTCCCGACCTAATATCAGAAATTTTAAATAAAACCGAAATATATATAATATATTTATAAAATGTAAGAATTCCAAAATTAATATCAAATATACTTTACTTCTATCAAATTTTTACTTAATCGTATATAAAGAGTAACTTGTGTGTTCTGTCTCCTGTTTTAATTAATCTGTTCTTCGATTAATTATGTATAAACTATTTATTAAAGAATATAATACTAGATAAGGATAATTTTGAATACATGCAGTTGTAAAATTATTTCAAAATGCACTAACTTTCATTTTTAAATTGTTTCTCATTTTAGGTTCCTAAATAGCAGCTATTTAATGCAATTTTAAAATATAATATCTTATAAAACATCATTAACCCTTTTTGATTAGTATATTTCTTCTTACTTAGCAAAAACTGAATATAAATTACAATGGAAATTGAAAAATCTCAAAATATTGAAAAAATAAGTTATACTCATTAAACACAATTCGAACAAGGAAAACAAATCGAAACTAATTTTTCATTTACAAAATACTTAAATATATCAATTAGTACTATTTTATAAATCTGACATATAAAATACTTTTTGAGCATTCTGGAGGAAAAGCTATTAATCTTTCTCCCCTTTTTTCAAATTGATTGATGGAGATACGGACATTGGGGAGTTTTTAAAATAATGTTTTCTTTTGACCTGAATTTTCCATTAGCTATACTTCTTTCTTGTTACATTCAATTTGAGTGGAACAGAAAGGTATTAACCTGGATCTGATACTTCAAAAGAATTGAGAGAGAAAGAAATCAAAAGCAATCGAGAAACACTAAAGTGCTTTATGTCTTTACAACTTTTCAATTTGGATTTAAGTACTTTTTATGTGAGTGACAGATCTATAATCTAAACCACATCTGCCAAAACTCATAAGCGATATAAAAGCAGGCAGAAAAGAAAACACATAGAAAAGCCAAAGAAAAGTCTGGAGAAAACAGATTGTTCCTATAATTTTTTGTAGCTAATGATAACCTTCTTATCTGAGGTATGACATATTTATCGTCAGAAAGAAAGGATACAAAAAAAATTCTAAGCCAGCTCGAATGTTAATGATATGCTATGAAAAGAAATATCTTGACAACAGTATTTTCGGAATAACTAACACAAAAAAAAATCGAAATAAAGAATTTTATTTAATTCGAAAAACTCATGTAAAAACAAAGAAAAACTGAATTTGTTCAGTTTTAATCATGGATGTAAGCACATTCTTGTCATGTTAACTCTTGACTGCCCTAAGCAACAAAAGCGCCCTCTAGCGTCCATTCAGCTTCTGCAAAATTCAAGGGAGGAAAGATATGGTCACTATTAAAAACTGCCCATATACTTTGCCCTTTGTTTTTGTTTTAAAATTTGTTAAATTAACCTGTATTTATTTATAAACTTTACACTAAAGAGACATCGCTGAACCCTAACCTAGAAGCTATCGTATTTGGTTTAATCTTGAACGTCCAATGCTTTATATCTGTATTCACACACTTACATATTTCATATTTGTTTTTTTTAATATTAAAATATATTATCTGTTAATAATATTTCTCATACTTATCAATATTTTCGATGTTGCATATTTATATATTTTGTATTAAAATAATATTAAATGGATGCATATTTCTGTAAATAACTACAGCAAAATTTGTTGCGGCAATGCCATTTGTTTGACGGTGTCAGATCGAAGCCCACGAAGCTCATCTTGGCAAAGGAATAGATGTATGACTGTCGTTAGCCGTAGCTTTGAGCACTATACAGGTGACAGTGCGATTTGGCTTCATTCCCCTCCAATTTTGAGGGAGAACACTGTGGGGGTAGTTGGGGTCTCACACCTCTCTTTCCCTTAGACCATCGTCATTAGAAGACTTGCGGAGATTTGAATATGTTGGTACGTAAAATGAACTGAATAGTATTACATCATGCAATATAGTGGTGATGCAGCCGAAACCATCATTTGCGAAGAGTATAAAAATAGATGTCTCAGAGCAGGGCAACAAATGTCACTGCATGACTGAGATTAGATATCCGGTATAGCGAAATTGTAACAATGACCTCCAGGCATCATTTGACCGAAGAACTGCGATGACGAGATATTGGGAGACTAGAGCAGATATGGGCAAACTTTTCCTGGGTACGAGCTACTTCTAACTTTTTCAAGGTGTTGCGATCCACCCAGTCTCCAGTCTAGCTGCCATCGGTGTTCAACAAATATGTTTCTTTTAATATACGTATCTTAGTTTTTAGTAAAGGTGATCCCCTCAAAAAGTTTTAATAATCAACTGGTCGATCATGATCGACTTATTGCCCACCCCTGGACTAAAGGCTGGTCAAAGTCAAATTTATAGAAGGAGTGCGTCTATGATTCATAGACTTTAGCAGCAATTTCTAACCATGGATTCGGCATCTAGGAGGTTCAGCCAAGGACAGCCATGCGCATTCACGGGTGTAGATGATCGATATTTGTCATTATGCGCACGAAGAAATAAAACCACAACTCCAGCTGAACTAATATCCTTCCTCGCTGCAAGCTCCGCAAAGTTGGTATCAAGATAAACCGTGCGTGGAAGGTTTCACGAAAGTGGTCTTTATGTGAGGCGACCACCCATTAGCGTCCCATTCACGTCATGTCATTGGTTGGAACGTTTGCAGTGGAAATGTCAACATGTCCACTGGACGCGTGATTAATGAAGGGCTATTCTCTTAAAAGATGAGTTCAGGTTTAGCCTCGATAGCGATAGTAGTCGTATTTTTCTTTCGAGAGAACTTGGAACACATTTTCATCCATGACACATCCATGAAAGAGATCAGGCAGTGTCTGTATTTGGAGTGGTTTATCTTTGGATGGGCCCACAGAACTCCACGTCTTTTCCATTAGCAATATTAATGCTCACACCTATAGAGATGACATCCTGGATGCTTATGCCGGGGCAATAGATGATGCTTTCATGATAATGCTTGGATGCTATTGCAAGACCACACAGTGCTCGCATTGTGTATGCTTATCTTGAGCAATTCAGCATATGCAGTGGCCAGCTTGATCGCCGTATTTTAACCCTATCGAACATTTTTGAGACGCTCTAGCACTACGAGTAGCTGCTCTCAATCCCTCTACTAAGACCTTAACCACGCTTTTAACCGACTTGGAAGAGCAATAACTCGCACTTCCTACAGAATTAATACATCGCATTATTGAGAGCATCACACATCGCTGCACGCGCTGTATTGCTTCTCGGTGGGGGGGGGGGCATACCGCATATTAAGGGTACTATTCCTGTAACAAACTTACAGATCCGATTTGTGCATGGTATACATATGCTAATTTCTATAACACCGTTACTGTTCGGTGATTCCTTTTTATGCTGTTTATACCTTCCTATGTGTAGTTCAATAAGAATACGCTTCATTAAATTCTACGCATTACTTTTTGAGTTATCGCCCTTTTTGTGATTTTTCCTTAATTTATGACAACCAGTGTTATTAACCTTTATATTTATATATTTTAGATTTTGAATTATTTAACCCTTATTAATTTCTATTGATCGTTCTTTCAAATATGAAGTAAAAAATAATTGCATTTTCCTAACAAATTTAATGAAGCTTTCCGTAAAAAATTCCTATTGAAGGAAATAATACGTAGAAACAACAACAACAACAAAAAAAGATTTAAAAATTATGAAGAGTCAAGCAATTTGTTTCACCTATATCGTACATACTTTTTGACAAATTTCTTATCACTGAAACATTCTAATTTGTTAATTTATAAATACTTTTTTTTCTTAATGTGATTGTTATTAATTATACGTATCCGTTCAAGTGCATAATCGACAAAGTTATCAGGAACAAATAAAGGAAATAAAGTCTCCAAATTTGATGAATAATGACGTGGTCATTTTTCATTCTAAGCCTCTGCACCTATTCATAAAAGCCAATTTTATCGTTTGAAAGAATTTTCTCTTTAAATGCTGCAATTTCTTTAAGGAACCCATGGAAAAATTATCAAATAATGTTATTCATAAAGTGTTGCTTAAATCAATCCATTTTTGTTTATTTTAAAACAGAGACTAAAAAAATTACGCATTGTTTATGGAGTGGGAATTTATCTACTTTAAATTTTACTTTTAAGTGATAGAAAACAGCAAATCTGCGTTGAATTTTCACAATATATATCTATATATTTTAAGAGTTCAGTTGTTTTTAAAGCATTGTGTACTATATGTTAAAAATTCAATCAAAGAGTATAAAAGGAATGAATTTAAACTATTTTAATACCGCTAAAAGTTTAAAAATTCTGAAAATTATTCTTTTGTTAATCAGAAAATTATGTTTTTCCATATTAAAACATTATGCATTTTTCAATTTTCTGTACGACAATTTAAAATTTAGTACCAAATATTCCTAGAAAAATCGCATCATGTACATGTGGAACGTTTTACTTACTACTTTCTTAAACTTAAAGATATTTTTCTAAATTTTCTTTTAAATTAAAAACAAATTTGTGCTAAGCACAGATTAATAGTTGACAATCCCATTTTTTAAGCTGCGAGTAAAGGAAATAAAGTATTTCTCTCATAAAATGATAACTCATTTGGCGCTATTCTTTCATTAAATGAAATTTGCAGATTTATAACTTCAGTGGCCTTAGAATATTGTATTCATTGCGTTTGGTAAGAGAGCAATTAAAAATCTTTACAGCTACACATTTTATGTACTACAGCGTTTCTCAAACTGTGGGGCGCGTCCCCGTTGGGGGCGTGATAATTCTACGAGGGGGGGGAGCGAGCATAATGAAAAGCCGTAAACAAAAGATTTTTAAAAATTATTAATTTTCTGAAAGTAAACAAACAGAATACATTCTGACATAATGAAAAATAAAATACACATTTACTTTAATGTAATAAACTTATAAATACATCAGTACTGCATGCAATGTATTTCATAATTTATTTAACAACAATATTAAAACAAGTTTAATAATTACCGTTGACCCCAGGGCTTTGTCATATTTTAAATTATACACAGAAATTAACACTTATCTTGATAGTTTGTACGGTTTAAAAATAATCCCTTAACTGCAGATAAAAAGTTACGCGATTTGCTCCTCAAGGCCACCATTTTCCACGTAGGCACGCGTATGTGATGTATTTGGGGGGGGGAGAAATAAATAAACAAAAATCCTCTGAAATAAGTAAACTCTTCGCAAACATCCTCTCTCTCTCTCAAGGTTCCTTTTATTGCATTCCAAAGCCTTCGGAATAGTTTTATGGATAGCTGTGCTCAGAAAAGATCGGAAAACGTATATATACGTCCAGGCAAATTAACGCTTTGAGTGAATGAGACGTTTATATACGCTGGGGCACTTATAAGAGGTTAAAATCGTATTGTAGCCTTAGCGTCAAAGCATAGTATTATTGAATTCAATAACATTGTTATTGTAAGGAAGGGGGACGCGATGAAATTATGATTGAATATTGGATCGCAAATACTGAAAGTTTGAGAAGCTCTGATCTACTATATAAATAATTTATGCACAAGGTGATTATCTACCAAACCGACAAACTTGTAGGGGGTGTGTAGGGAGTACAGAGACCACTCGGAATCACAGAGGAATGCAGGGTCACCCATGTGTAGTTGCGACCTATGATGCAAAGAAGTAGGAAAAATGGGACAGAGAATTTTATTTGAAAGTTGTACTAAAACAGGTGTACGAAATTACGAACAGAGGGCGTCTGGTAGGCCTGGCAGTGGCGTTGCATATAACTTTATATATTTTCCATGATTCTTGGCTTTTCACGTGTTCTTCCGGGAATTACAGATATTCGTGTGTCGAGATTTTTAGTTGAAGGAAAGGGCGTTTGGCACACCAAACTACTCATGTGACCAGAACCAGATTCACCTTCTAATCTCATATGCAACGGTCATGTGATGTGGAACACTCTTGTTCGAATAATGGCCGTAGTACAACAGCCAATCCTATTGCAATTTGCAGATCCGAACACGATTAGCACGTCGACCAGTTCTTTGTTTAAATACGAATTCCTACTTCGATCTCGGGAAATGGATTGCAAATGAAGACTTCCAGCCGGATCAGTTTTCACGAAGTCTTCCATTCAACGCTACCTACCACAAGACTGCCCAGAGAAATCTTTCAGATCGTATGGAGTTCCATGCAGTGCCGCAGTCAGGCCTGCCACTGGACTTCTGGTCATAATTCTGAACACATGTAGTAGTAAAACCTTTCAATACTATGTTTTCTGTCCTTTTAATGCGTTGTTGTTTCTATTATTTTTCTTTGCTTCTTTGCACCATAGAAAACAACTGCGGCATTTGCTACCCTGAATTCTTATGTGGTTCCAAGTCATTCCGTACACACCCTGCAAGCTTGCCAGTCAGATAGTGAATCACCCTGTTTATTATGCAAACGAAAACAGTATGAAACATGATAAAAATAGAGAAAATGAAATGAAAAATAAGAAAAGAAAAAAAAATACCGTAGAATCCGGAGTATAACGCGCACTTTGAACACAAAAAAAAAAGATTTAAATTTACTAATGCGCGTTATACGCCGGGTATAAAAATGAGAGCTTTAAAAATAATTAAAAAAGATGAGCACAGAAAAATTAGACTTCTATATGTATCAAAATATTGTTTACTTGAAAAAAAAAGAGCATTCCTTGTGATCTTAAAGTGTTGTAGTTTTGGACGTGTGCTATTTTTTTCTAAAGCTTGGAATAATACCTCGAAAAAAATGACTTCAAAACATAAGAGCATTGTTCACTTACAATTCAGGTTTCTTCGTCAAAAAAGGGATGCGCGTTATAAGGCGGTGCGCGTTATACGCCTGATTTTACGGGAAATGAAAAAAAAAAAAATTAAAATGCGTAATGAAATAAAATAAAATAAAATAAAATGAAGAGTTTCATTTGATACACATTGCTACTGCATTAATTGAATAGCTGTTTTGATATTCGATTCAAAGATTATTTCAAACAAGTATAAATTATTTCTATGCTATCAGCTATCATTAGTAGGGTCATAGTAGCTTTATCGTGTTTAGATCCCGAGTTTCTTATTCATTAGTCTCATTCAGGCAGGATTTTGAGTTTCTATAAAAATAAATACTGTTGCATGGAGTATTTAAAGTTTTGTAATTATTTACACACACAAACAACAAACACACACACACACACCACAACACACACACACAACACACACACACACACACACACACACACACACACACCACACACACACACACACACACACACACACACACACACACACACACAGGATACTCCAAAATAACTGGTATATTTTAGTATTTTATATTTATTCAGCAGCATAAATTTTTTTATAGAGGCAACCAGTTATAATTTTTAATGAATTGCCTTTTTTAAATTTATGAATCCACGTATTTTGGTTAAGCTAAACCTTATTTGTTCTATTAAAAGGATAAAAATTTCTTAAAAGTTTTACAATCATAGCACTTTTTGAGAATCAGGAACATTTTCTGAAGTATTAAGAAGAAATTGTCACTTATCTTTATCAGTATTCATCTGGGCCATTGGATATTTTAGTCCTTTTTTGTTAGTCAGAAAACAAATAAAATTCTTCGAATACTTTACAAAAAGTTTCAAATCGTGAATTAATCAATGTTCCGCCGTTTCTAATAACAAACATAAGCAGTGATACAAATATATCTAATTGATTTTTTTCTTTATTTTATTCCTTAATTTGTTAAAATAAGTGTGAATCTCATTTTAAATTATTACGAATATTCTATTTTTCAAAAGTTTTCAATAAACTCCTTTTAAAAGGTAATGAAATTACACATTTCTTTGTTACATTTTAATCACAAAATACTTTTTTAAATAAAAAACTCAGTAGAACTTTCAAATTTCTCAATATCTGTATCGTGAAGGAGAAAAAAAATATTCTCCAACATATATATCTACATATTTCCAAATCAATTTCATTGAAAATTTGAATTCCATTCAAAACCATCCATCACTTTTCTTTCAAAGTGTTGCCTGAGGCAAAAGCTATTAGTCAATGCAGTCTTTCCCGGATAACTACTGAGGATGCCTTGGAGTCATCCGGTAATAGATAAATGCACCAAAGAATGCAGTAATATCTCTGCGGAGAGTTGTAGCGAAAGGGATTTAATAACCTTAGTTTCCATGTTGATCAACCATACTGATTTCAAAACTTCACTGAAAAAATGAACTAAGGAAGATGATATAAGAGATCATTGTGTATATTTCGTTGCATGCTTGTAATACATTCTGAATATTGTCTTTACAAAATAATCTCTTAGAGGATTTATCCCTTTATTTATAATGTGGTTAGATTTCTTATTCTTTTTTTTTCAATTCCTACTATTCTCCTATATATATAAAATTCATAAATATATACAAAATAGCTATAAAACCTTAGATAACTAGTCAAGATAGTAGGAAGTATTAGCCACTGTAGTACCATAGCAAACTCCTGGCCTTAGGAACCAAGATTGTGGGTTTAAACAAAGTTTTGAGGCCAGCCGAACTTCACATGTATTTGCTAATACACTGAGCCATAGGGAAAGTAAGGAATATCAAGAAACATTTAACTATTACACATAAAAAAACAATCTATTAATGTAAAATGATAAAATTATAGCCTAATTTTAGTTACTATGGTATGTTAAAATCGATGCAAACAACCTAGAAGATACACTTACTACGTGTGTACAGCATCAAACCATGTTTCCCAGGCGACAGAAAGAAATATAGCAGTACCGCATAAAATTATTAAGTTATGATATATCTATATATAAAGGAAAAATAGCTCCAACTCACCTTCACATGGATGCCGCGAATTTCAGGTAGATGATAGGAGACAGGTTGTATCAAATTTGTTGTGTTTCGACCCACTGGGTTCATTAACCACCATACCGTAGGGTCCCCTTCCTTGCTTGGGTGGAAAAACTGCTCAACTCTCAATCGATGGGAGACTTAATTGTAACGTTTTCCTTTTTTCTTTGTTATTCACTTGGACATTGTCTTGTTATCTGAAACGTAGAAGTACTAGTATTAAAACTATTGTTTCGGGGAAATCGGAATAATTATGTGTCTTCTCTTGGACTTTACTAATTAAGAACCTCTTCATCATATATAAACAATCATTGATATATTTTTTACAAAATATATAAGCAGCGACTACAAAAAGTTGAGAAATTCTGGCATGGAGTTGTTTGATCTCTGAGCTGCCTTTCTAAACAAGCCCAAATGTGCTCTATCAAATAATGAGCCGTTGCGTTAGGTGGCCAGGACATTAATTTGAATTCATCATTATGTTTCTCGAACTACTCTAACACAATTCGATCCTTGTGACATGTGACGGTGTCCTTCTAGAATATTACGTTTCCAAATGAGAATATAGACACCATGTAAAGGTGTACGTAATCCGCAATTATGCTCGGATAGTCCGCATCTTTTCTGTACTGTTCTACTAGGAAAATGGTTTCAGAATCACCGATAAAAAAGTCCCCCAAATCATAATATTTCTACCATCAGCCTGTGCATGACCTGCTGCACATGGAGGAGCAACTGTTCGACTGCAAGACGGCCTTCCTCCCCGTTACTACCATCGACGTGATGAATGAGAAATCAAGAATCATTCCACCAGACAACTCTCTTCCACTTTTCTATGATCCAGTCTCGATATTTCCGGGCTCAGATGTAAGCGTAGTTGACAATGAGGCTTTGGTCAACAGAGTCATAAGGGTGAGACATCTACTGCGCAGTCAAAAACGTCCACTGAACTGCGTATTCCAAAACACTTGCACTTGGACCTGCACTATATTGGGGCTGTCAGCTGAGTCACTTGTCTGGAGCTAATTTTTCTTTACCAAGTGCTAAAAGCTTTGAAGTCCTTTTACTTTTATGGCGCGTGGAAATCCAACAGTTTACCAAATACTGCTGTTTTCACCGCGTCATTTATCAATTTTGCATAAATACCAACAATGGCTGATTGTGATTAACCTACTAGTCATGCTGTTTCGGAGATGCCTGTTCCGAGATTTCAGGCCTTTACAATGTGCATTCGATCGAATTCGCTTATACCAGCAGCCTTTCCCATCCATCACAAAAGTAAATGCAAGAATGATTCCTTTTCCTTTCCAATAGCAGTTAAATACCATTGCCTCTTAATAACGTGCCATCCATGCTGCCTAGACGAGTTCGTTAAAAAAATTTGAGGATGTTCACGTTTTGGCTCGACATTGGCAGCAAGTTAAGATAATGATATGTTGTAGTGATCTTAATTGAATAAAAAGAGTATCATTATACATTGATTTATAATTAAAATTTTCAAAGTTAACTCAGATTTAGGTTAATTTTTTCTTGATAGCTTTTATATGATATTAACATCAGTATCATAGTTTTAATACATTTAATATTAATCTTCTAATTTTACGATTACTATCCTTAGTATATGAACGATGTCTTATTTGAACTCTTATTTACACTCATGTCCATAAATATAAAATTTACATGTGAATTTATTTTAATAAATGCAAATAAAACAATTAAAAGCAATAACTTAAACATCTTTACTACAATATACACTTATAAAATGCATATGTAATCCTCCTTTACTATTTAGAGCCTATTTATTATAAAACATCTTAAAAGCCTATATCACTTGTTTTTCTACTTATTCCTTTGTGAAGCAAATAATTTGAAAGGATTACTTTTGTGAAAATCTAATTAGTAAAGTTCAATAGAATCCAAAACAAAATGATTTAACGTATTAAGTAAATGTCAGTGTTTTTCGTGGTTCTAAATACATTATGCCATTTCTTATTTGAATTTAAATACTATTCCGGTGCTTCTTCTGGCCTAATAGAAAGAGAACTATTAGTATTTTAAAATGCTTCTATTAAAATACTTTATTTATATTTAATATACCTCTGAAAATAGTATACCCAACACGTTACAAAATGACTGAAACATTTTTGGTCTAATTTTATTTATAACAATTTTTATTCTAATTGTGATTTTACGTGTCTTAGCTCTGAATGACTTTAATCATATGTATAAACTTTAAAATCGCATTTATCTTAAAATATTTAACAATTCCATCTTCAGCAGAATGCGTCATTTTCTTCTACAGTTCACTTTCTGCAGAACTCTGGCAGCTTGTAGCCAACGTAGACTTCCCACGAGATCTGTATTGTTAACTGAGCTCCGCAGTCGTTTGAAAGTAGAAAACAGTCAGAGAATGTAGTAATTTCTCCTTAGGAGACTTGAAACAAAGCGATTTACTGACCTAGAAAAGTCTGAAAGGTCGATGCCCGAGTCTTAAACTTCTGTGAAAGGCGTAAATGAAGACATTAAACTTGTTATGCTCCTCTCTGAAGCATTGGAAATGCTGCTTAGTGAATGAGCAACATTTCGTGGAACTTATCGTGTTTTTCGTTGGAAATTGTGTTCATCTGATGAAAAATCTTTAGTGTTCTGGCCTCTACATCAATATATCAATGAAAAGAAAGCAACATCTAATGTATTCATAGATTGTACTTAAAATTTCATGTTTTGATATTAGTCTTCCATATTTTACGTATTTTAACTGGATTTTTAACATAATGTTAGTTTATTTTGTTCTTTTAATTTGAATTTTATATTTATTTATATAGTTGGTCTAATAACTTAGGAAAATATTTTATTTGATTTAAGCAAACATTGAAGATATTTTAAATAAATATTTTCCAAAATATTACTTTTTATGATTTTATGACGCTTCTATCAAATAAAGTCAATTTCTAGTAAAACTATGATACAAAATTTTACCTCCTAAGTCCAGAATTATTTGAGGAAATGGGAAAAATAGTACATCTTCGGGAAAACAGCAGAAATGAAATCTCTTACATCCTTTCTGAAGCCATTAGTTATATCTATTTTCTGATAACGCTGAAATACGTTGTGTTAAGAAGTGTTTATGTGTGTTACAAAGAAAATATACAGAGTACATTTTTGTCGTGGAAATTAGTCTAAAAGCAAATATAGTTATCTCGTTAAGTATATTATTACTTTTAAAATTATTTGTTCAGCATCTGACTTAAATCCAGATATATTTTAAGAAATAAAGATGGTATAGAAGTTGCTATATTTAAAATACGAATATAGTTGTTTGAGTCATAAACTTATTTCTGTTCGGATAATTTGGTTATTTTACAACTAGGCAAATTTTGTTTTAAGAAGGCTTTAGAAATAATTATTAATTTTTGCTTAAGTTTTTCATAAGGGTGCACACAGCTAAGAGAAAATTAATCATTTGCAGTCTTAACAGAGGTGTTGAAATTTCTGATATTAGTAACACACCCTTAAATGTAGTGCAAACGTGAAATATAAAGAACTTCAGTAAAAACATTTTTAAAATTAAAATCACTTTTGAAGGCTTTATGGAATGGAACACCGAGTCTTATGCATAAATTCTGAAAGACAAAACGGTACGTACATCAAAAATTATGTTCTAAATGCAAAATATTGGCAACTTTGGTAAGTATTTTATCTTTTACTACCATTATAAGCCCCAGCGATCTATTTATAATCACCTATTATCTCAGCTGCTTACGGAAAATGCCGGATACAAATTCATAATTACCTATTTATGATATATGAAAGTAATTTTAAAATATTTTTAAAATTTGATTTTAAATAATTCGGCGTTAACGGGTTAAAGTTTAATTTTCGTTTTAATATATACTAAACAGAAAACTTTTAGTCTTGATAGCAACATTGCCATGTATTCATCTTATAATTTATATTTCAACGATATGCAAAGACTGATATATGTGTATAGACATATTTGTCATTATTTTGAGCCATATCCAATATTCCCAACGATTTGGGTTTTGCATTATATTTCAACGAGGCAAAGAACGATATATGTATATATATTTAAATAGCATCCAAAATACTTCCACACTAATATAACCAAGCAAGTATTCAAATCATATTAAACTAGAGTACAACATAATATTTCCAAAATTCAATGGCGAATAAAAATATGAACATCAATTGCTTCAAGCGAAATTAAAATTGTATAAGATAAAATATAAAATATCCAAGTGCAACCTCGATGGACTTAGGACCGATAAGGTTAAACTAGTTTGATGGCGCCAACCTTCCCTATTGCAATTTTGGTAAACTAATCTGGAAATATCAAATTCACAAAATTTAAAATTTAAAATTTAAAATTTAAAATCTTTTCTTTAAAATTTAAATTAAAAATACTTCTCTTAATACCTAAAAATTAAACTATTTGCCATTGCATTTGAAAGATATAAACATAAAATGTTAAAATGCAAAACACCTTATGCATAATAAAACAACCATAAACAAATCCAAAGAAAATGATGCACCGATCCTGAAATGGTTGTATAAATGAAAACCTTAAAAGCTTGAAAATTCAAAACAAGAGGTAGTACATCCAAAATTAAATTCTTTCAATATCAAAACAGATTACATAAATCATCAAAACTCACCCCAAATCATCCTATTAATAAATGAAATCGATGAACGGTATTCAATCTCAACAATTTTCATTCTCCCACATCAATCACAACCTTACATTATTCATCACCCCACTAATGCCACGCTATAACCCAAAACAATATTCTTACTTCGAGTTTAAATATGTAATAGAGAAAGCCAGATTGCATTCAAAAGTTTTGATTGGTCATAGAAATCTTGGTTGGTCACTAATAATTTTAAAGTATAGCCGTGTATGTTGTATATATGTGTAAAAGCATAGACATATTTGTCATTATCTTGGAGCCATATTCAGTCATTTCAACGACGGAGCCGCATTATATTCTCAACGATATCCAGAGAACAATGTGTGTGTAAAGTATAGATATTTGCAAATTATTTCTTTCAATGTGATACTGAATTAAGAGATAAAAATTGGATAAATTGAAGAATTTATAAAATTATTAAGATTATAGTCAGAATGGAACAAAATGTATTGAAAAATACATCATAATAATATTATTAAGTTTATACAAATTAATAGGTGATTAACTTGTAATAAATTTGAAAAATGCAGAGTGCAAATTTAGACGCATCCAAAATGCATATAAAACATGAAATTTTTAAATTTTATTGCACTTCAAATTTATGGGTATAAATCAAAAGGAATATTTACACGGGCTGTGTTTCTAAAATTTAAGGTAGTAATGAAAATATCTCGGTATAATCTGTTTTAATTTTATTTTCTTTAAAGAAACTTCCCATAAAGGTGGGGAATACTTAAAAATGGGTCATTAATTTGTTCCCTTACTGTCCTCAATAAATAGTAAAACATATTACGTAATAGCCCACATAGAGATGGCAATATTTGTTTGAACTACTAGAGTTAGGCTGCATGTAACCATTCAAGATCAATTACCGAAAACTGCTCGCGTTGAAAATCTTGAAGTTTCAACCATGAGTTCAAAGTAATGAGAATTCACCTCAATGCCCTACATTTAGGTAAAGTCATGCATATAAATGGCTTCAGAGGGCTTAGTTAATAGGTCAAAGAGAAAATGAAAGATATAGCTGAAACCCAAGGTTATGTGACCACAAACACTGCGTGTTATCGGAAGAAGGAGTGCATAAAAATTAGTCTATTAAATACATTTTCTACTCATGAGTTGAACTGTACTGATCCTTGCTAGTTCACAGATTACGTAATCGTAATCCCTATAGAAGAGGGACTAATTGAGCCACGATATGCCACCACTGAAAGTCTATCGGCGGATTAAAATCGAGCCAAATAGTCTATAGATGAAAAGTAATTTTTTTTTCCCAAGATGGCCACTTAATACTAGAAAAAATGAGGCTGTAAATTTTTTTTTAAAAAAATGACTGCACTTGAATAAGGAGGTGAAAACAGTAGAATTGCAACCATTTAAAAAAAGATTTAAAATAAATTATAGTTTAAAACTAAGTTACCTTTTATAGTTAACTAAACTAAGTTGTAACTTAATACTTTAATCGCCAAATTTGGAATTATCCACCAAATCTTGAAATGGGATGAAATTCACGCCAGATGCGGGATGGATCTGTGAGTATGGGAAATCGTTAATCCTGATGATCCTGACTGTGGACAATAGAACAAAATTATTAACATTGTATTTGCACAGGTCCTGGACAAGTGAGCAAAATTTGTTAATATGATGTTTAAAGTGGGTAAAATTGAGTTCACAAAGATTCTATTACATACAAGTGAAACTTATAAAAGAGTGTTAATGAGCCTGGAACTGATCAATAATATGTGAAATATCCTTTATTCCACGGGAAAAAATCGCAAAAATTGAACGAAAACTGCAAAAGCGTCCAGTACAAAAAATTGGTTATTTTTAATAAAATCAAATTATATTTGAAACTAATAGGGTTACCAGAGAACAAAAATAAACTGATGAAAAGTAACGAACTTTTTCGAAACTATTATAGCAAATACAGTACAGTCCAGAAACATCATTCTATGTGGTTTAAGGTAACTGAGCTTCTAGAAATGCCAGCCTACCGAGAATGGAATTAAAAAATAATTTGTGCGAGTGTATCCTCAGAAAATATTGTATTTAAGTTCTGTGTAAGTTTGCCGGAGAATGCAACAGAAAATAAATTACCTTAATATCTTTAAACAAAGGAAAGAGCATACAGCAGTGTTTCAAAGTTTCTAGTATTCGCGACCAATATTCAATCATAATTTTCATCAAGCGCCCTCATACAATAACAATGCATTGGAATTCAATAAACTGTACTTTAATTTAAAACTAGGATACTACCTCTTAAGTGCCACTATGTATATAAACGCCCTGCTCAGTCAAGGCATTAATTTCCTGGACGTATATACGTCTTCCAGTACGATCTATTCCAGCAGTGCTATCCCAAAAAATTTTCCGGAGTTTTGGAGCTGCAAGTATGTAAGGATGCCAGCCACTGAACTAAATGATAAACAACATACACCATATTGTTATGTTATCACCTTAACTTGCGATAATTTGAGATTAATTTGAGTGGGTAACATACCTATACTATACTAAGAGAATCATTAACAATACCTTAATCTTATAAGACTCTTTATGACTAATAAGTAGTATACATCTTGATGCTTACAACATTAATTTGTCTACATAAAGCTCTGCATATTTTGTAGCTTAACCCTAAATAATAAAACGATATTTTAAATAATATTTACCTACAATTCATATTTATTCCTTTTATAAATTCGATTATTTTCAGGTGAATTCCAGTCAATGAATCTACAGAACAATATCAAAACATGAAAGATTAAATCATAAGCAAAAAAAATCTTGAATCGCAGATTTAGCCATCAAATTTAATGGAATGTTTCAAATAACTTTTCAAGCAAGAGCTCAACAATAAGTTATGGCAAAAGGAAAATGCCCAGTCCATTAGCTTCATTGCGAAGATGGAATGTAATTTTATTTCTTTTATGAAGAACTTTTTGAAATTATAAATTAGAAATACTTCTCTCAGAGTGTGTGAGCTCATTTGTTATGTCCTCCATTCAAATGCATAATCGATGAAATTGTCAGGTATAGAAAGTAGAAACAGTTTCCAAAATGTGATAAGTAATGAGGAGGACATTATCCAGCAAACTGAGTACAACTTCATAGTAGCTGGTAATGCTTTGAAAGACATTTACTTCCTTTTGGAGAAGTCATTTTTTAAGCAAAACTCACATAAAATGTATCGATTGACTTTAAATGGAACCTGTTTGTCTTGATGTTGTACACAGTTTTAATATTTTTCTTATTGACTATAGAAGTTATCTTAATGGTATTCGCTTTACATTTGCTTTTGCAATCAGGAAGTGAAAATGGCAGCAAAATTTCTTTCATAGTTTATAAAAATTAGTATATTAAAATAAAGTGTTATTACGAGGAATTTGTATATTTTAAGGAAATATTTTTCATTATAGCCAGATATTTACCCAGCCTAAAAGAATAATTACTCATTAGTTAAAAAGTTATCTCTCTCTCTCTTATACAGGAAGTCAATAAGTGTGTATTCAACTATTCAAAGTATAACTTGTATTTTGATATTTATAATAATTTGAATAATTCAACATGTAAAAGATTCTACAAATATCATTCTATTGTCTTGTTAATGCGATGTTCTCAAACTGAGTGTCCGTTCTGTTCCAGACACTGCTGACAACTGAAGCGATGGAATAGCACATGATGGAACAATTCCTTGGGATATCTAGTACATTCATGTTAATGGTTGCCCCAATTGAACAACTGTGCAGGTTTCTGTGCTTAGACTTTGTCCTTTAGGTCCCCATAAAAGAAGTCTAGTTGTGGAGGTCTGGTGAACATGGGTATCTCGACAAACCTTCCGTCCAATCCACCTGTTTGGCATAGTCTCAAAAGGATCAACATCACGATGGAGTGTGAGGTGCCCATCTTGCTGGAAATAGACTCTTCCTGCTCAGTGCTACTCTAATGCTCTCTAAGTTCTATCAGCTGCAAAAGTGTACACATTTTGGGACACCTGTATGTGTACTAGGTGATAATCCCTCTTATCTCTTTAAATACTGATTCTTCGCCCAGTCCTTCAGGATTAATGCGTTATATTTTAACTTGTCTGCCTGCATGATCGGATTTTTAATCGTAATCAATAGTAAGATTGTGTCACCACATCGTATCTGTTAGAAAAGAGTCACTCGATCTCAGTATTCATTCAAAGAGGGCATTTTTGAAAGCATGGCATACGAGGTAATAAAATTAATGGTCGTAGAAAAGTTCGTCTTTTCATTGTGTTCTGTATTACTGAATGATGGATAATTTACATTTTGAAGAACTAACGGAAAATAAAGTTAAAGTGGTCTAGGTTTAATTTTAGGTAATTAATTATCTTATATGTATATATATATATGCTTGAATTCGAACATTTTTCTCGAGGTATAATCGTTGGTATTAGTCCACAGATTATTTCTGTGTATAGCCTGTAACTTCCAAATAAAATCTTTAATGTTGTCTTAACA
Source organism: Trichonephila clavata (assembly GCA_019973975.1). Classification (NCBI taxonomy): domain Eukaryota; kingdom Metazoa; phylum Arthropoda; class Arachnida; order Araneae; family Nephilidae; genus Trichonephila; species Trichonephila clavata. Next base: position 55,380 of record BMAO01032793.1, read on the forward strand.
TGTTCTCATCAGAGCCAACTGATCATTTCATAGCGTTGACAATTAATTATATCTTTGTCAATTGTTAGTACAGTGTCTGCTAGTTAATATTCTGTGGCTGTTTAGAGTTTTCACATAAATGTATAAAGTGCCCATCCTTTAACAACTGCAGTAATTAATCGATTTTACTCACGAATATAGTGCCATATACGTTAGCAATATGCCACATAGCTAAACGTCCTTCTTTGTGGGATGGTAGTTAAGGAGGGGCACTCAGGTGTCGTCTCATCACTTGACCATGGTTCAAATACGAGGTCCTCACAAAGCGTGAGAGAGCTGAAGAGGTGCGTCAAATATTCACTCATTCACTTCCTTACTTAAGGAAGACCTTGTAAAATGAATTTCTAATAATGAGTAGCTGATTATGAAGTCTAATGGCGTATCTGCACTCTCTACGTCCTGGAGTTAGCCCTACAGGTCCGAGGGTTATCCAGGAGGTAAGGTCGACTGCCGCCTTTCATCTCTTCCTTGTCGGCGATAAGGAGGTACCAATCTTGCTTCGGAACTAAACACTGGGGGTTTTGTTCCAAAGTGACAACTTGACAGGATCATTATCTCAGCGCCCAAGGTCATGAAAATTGAGATGGGCACAGTAGGCTTTGACTCTTGATGGTCTGCTGTACTACTGAATTTTTTAAGTTTATAATTGACTTTATATGATTACATTTTTATATCGTTTGTTGCCAGAAAGTTTTTATCTGCTACAGATACATAAATTCTTACTCAAAAGAACATGATTTTAGTACACGAAAAAACAGTTCATAAATTCTATTATCAACAATTCAATAATCAAACTGATATAATAAACAATGAAAAGCTTTACAAAAGTATAAAAAGTATTGTATTTAAATGACGGTTAAAAGAAGTGTACCCAAAACTTTTATTTTAGTTGAAAAATCATAGACCTTAATCTTTAAAGCAAAATACTTCAAGAGTATCAAATGTATATTTAAACTTCATTCTTCAAAAACAAAACTGTACAATGTAGAGGTAAAATTAAAATATGACAACGTAAGGAACCCTTTTCAGAGAAAGAATCTAATATTAAATAAATTAACTTAATTTTACTTCAAATTAAAAAATAAGGTCTATTTTCCAGTTACTTCATAGCACTTAAGACCTTTCTATTAATTTCTCATTAACTCGGTTTCTTCAATATAGAGAATTAAAAAGATTTTAGACGATATTTAATGTGTAACTACTTAAAAATCATGCAACAAATAAGAAACACATCTAAAGTAATTATGTATTAATACCTACTTTTCTAACGAAGAATTAGTAAAAGTGAATTTGAATTCGAATTCGAATATGCTTTGATAGGACAGATAATTTAATTACAACTAAATTATTCGTTAACGGATTTAAAGAAGCTATCTAACAGCATTAATTCTTTAATATGAATCGTTCCACCTTCATAATTAACTCTTCTACTTTTCCTTAATGGTTTAAGTAAACTACTTAATAAGTGAGTAATATTTCACCGGTGAATCTGATTACGAATTTTAAGAACTCCCGTAATCGCTAGATTTACTGTAATGTAATTAAGATTTTAGAAACAGCCTCACAGTTTCCAGAATAAATTTCCAAAAGCATGAATCATTCGTCTTATCATTATCTTAAAATATATTCTCACTATTATGGAGAAGTTAAAATTCGCAATAACTTAAATTTTAATGATCGATTAATGAGAATTTGAAACATAATTACATTGATGATTAGAACTTATCTCAAAGTTGATCATAAAAGCCAAACAAAGGACTGTTTATTTTAAAAATAAATATGTATGTTACATGTATATAAGTTATTAAAATAAATCTCCCTCATCCCATAATTATAATCATAAATTTTAGTAAAATCACAGTTTTATTTATATAATTCATGTAAATAGTACTATATTCATGATTATAAAACATATATATATATATTGTTGGTGCGTGCGTCGTGCGTGCGTCGTGCGTTGTGTATGTATGTGCTGTGTATAGATGTATTGTTGCATGCGTTTATGTATATGTGTGCTTTTATGCGTTGTGCGTACGTGCGTGCGTGCGTGTGATAACTAAATTATGATCTAAAACAAATCCTTATTTTCCACGGCTAATTTATTTCCGAACATCTTCGAGTCTTAAATAAACAAACAATATTTCACAGAAAGATACTTCAAACATAACACTTTTATTAGACTCATTAAATTTATAGTCTCATATTCACCTTACTTTCCAAATGAATATATAACACTAAAGAGTCATTTAACAATTTGACATAAGTATTCGCCACACTTAAAATCTCTCTTAGGCGTTGATTTTCTCGAGAACGGATGTATCAGTTGGGCAATCAGTATAATGACAGTATAAGTAAAATTGTTAGTCTGTATATTAGAATAGCAGCTCTAGCTAGGAACTAAGATTTTGTTTAAGATTATTTTCAGGCCAACTTATTTGCCCTGTATATTATTCTACATTATCTTGCGTAGGAAAATACCATGTCCATAAATTAAGGACACAGAAATTGAACTTAAAATGTACCAATCCACCTGTAGAATTATCACCTCTTAGAAGAATATCAAATTACAGGAAACCACCAGATGAGCGGGATAGTACGTCACATGACAGAGGTAAGACTGAGTGGGTAGTGAGTGAGGATTTTGGAAGAGTAAATTTTGGCACAAGCCTTATTTTCATACTGCTTATGTACAAAAGCATTTGGATATTTATATCTGTGGAATTATGGACGCTGGAAGCACGTAATGGAAACCTAGAATTGAATGCCATAGCATCACATAATCACTTTTGGTCGTAAACCGGTTACCAAGAGTTAATGGAGAGATAGATCACTAGCCACGGATCTGGACAATCCTAACGTAGGATATAGGAGGCCGAGAATTCACAAAAGCTTCAGTCATACACATAAGCTGAGCTTATGATTATGTAGAGTTACGGCAGATTGCGTACAATAGTTCAGACGCAATTTACTTAGCCAGATGGAAGAAGAGAACAGGTCCCATGGACAAAGACGTAGGACCAGAAACAGACGATGAAGCCAGACCTAACTCGTCAGCTCTCAGCTACCGGTACGGATATTCAAGCATACGTGTACAGAGCTTAAGGGACTTGGCTATCTCAGGCCTGTCAGATGTGTCTCCCTTACGCAATCTCACTGTCGCCTGCGATTGCCACTGGAGCAGAGACATGGCATTGTGGCACACAACAGTGGTCTTGTGAGTTTTCCGACAGGTGCAGTTTAGTTGTGCAGTCTGCATCTCAGGATTTCATGAGGAGGCCAGGTACCTGTACCCAAGGAACACCATTGAACACACCGGTACTACGGTGGTGCAGGATGGCTGTTGGGAGGTATTCTGGTTCAAGACTAACCTGCATGTTCAGAGGCGTGATGACAGGCCACATCTATCGAGGATGTTTATTCTGGAACAACATATACGTATTCAAAAGGTGCATGAGGCTGAATTTGTTTTGAATGACTAAGCCTTGCCTCACTGCAAACAGTGTAGACGAATGCCTTCAATCGGAGGATATCACCTGCTGGATTGGCCAGCATTCTCACCGGACTTGAATCCACAGAGCATGTGTGGGATATGCTTGGCTGACGAATTGCAGCCTCGTCAACCTCTCCCACCTGTTCAATGGAACTTCGGGTTGTAATTGCTTGATGAGTGGTGTAATATTCCCAAGATCAGATTGATAATTTGATAATTAGGCTTTGTAAGGCCTGCATGGTATCGTCCGGGAAACATAATTCGTATTAACCATCATACTAACCATGTTATACTGTTTCATTAAATAGGTTATTTTTAAATTTGTTCCAGGGAGTAAAATTGCAATTTTCTTAATTATGTCAAACATGTAGCATCTTTTTGCTCTTTACCTTTGTTTAATAAATAGACTTTACAAATAAGTCAAATTTGTTTTGCTTTTCTTCTTTGCCTGAACTTCATTATCCTTA